>VYZV01020519.1:568392-597589 GCA_013401275.1 Pandion haliaetus | reverse complement strand
CGCGGGGCCGGCTCGGTGCCGCGGGCGGGGCGGCTGGAGCGATCTCCCGGGGTTTTGGGAGACGTCGGTGTGATCGCTTCTTCCTTCCCGAAGTAGTTCAACACAAGTTTCTAGCCCGAGGAGGGGCACCCGGCAGCCGGGTGGCCTGGGGGTGCCCTGTGCTTAGGGACAGCCTGGGCTAGCAGGGGCCGGGGAGCTGCCCCAGGGCTCGGGGAGTGTGGGGGGAGTCGCTGAGTGGATTAGGGGAGGAATGAGGGAGAGGGACACGCTGGCGAGGGACACCCGCTCGCCGTTGCCGGGACTGAAGAAAGGGAAGGGAAAACTGGAAGATAATGTAAAAAACCCGAAAGGCTGGAGGCACAGAGCGCTCCCTGCACTAATGTGCAATAGAAGAGGAAAATAAAAGACGGATGGAACTAAGTGAGAAGATGGAAATCAGGATGGATGGATAGACAGAGAGACAGACATTGATTTTTACTAATATTAGAGAAAAAAGGGCTGAGTAAAGAAGGGGACGTTTAATTTGAAGATGAAAGGAGGATGGATGGATAAATAGAATAGAGATACAATTTTAATGCGAAAAATAATAAATACAAGAAGAGGGAAACAGAAAATGAGGAAAAAACCCCTTCTAGCATTTGTGGACAGAAAGAAGGGAGTGAGGTGGCAGGGAAAGGAAAGGGAAGGAAAGGAAAGGGAAGGGAAGGAAAGGGAAGGAAAGGAAAGGAAAGGAAAGGAAAGGAAAGGTAAAGAGGTTTTTAAGAGCCGTCAAACAGTTAGTAGACATCAGAATTAGAACAGAAAAGCAGAAACATTTATGGCAGCCGGCGCCGAGGCGATTTCCCCATTGGCATTTTATGGAGCTCCTAAATCTCAGCTTAACGCTGTTTTGAGCTGTAAGAATTATTCCCCCCCGCACTTCTCTTTTTTAGGTTCACTTCCAGATCCCACCGCGGGTCCCTCGGAGCAGGGGGAGCAGACGCACCCCGGCGCTCCGCACGCCGCCCCCCCGGAGCAAGGGCCTCCCGCCGGGCCGGCGGGCAGCGGGCGCTCGCCCCTCCGCCCCCGGGGGGGGACACACGGCAGCTGCCGGGCCTCCTACCCCCTCGGCAGCCCGGGGGTCCCGCGGGGTAGCAGCGGGAGCGGCTCCCGGCGGCCCCGCAGGCGCCGGGGTGGGCCGGCGGGCAGAAGCAACAGTTCCCCGGCACGTCGAGGGAGGGGAAGGATCTGCTCTTCCCCCGGGGAACGGCTTTCCCTGGGGTGGCTTTCCCTGCCTCGCTCCGCAGGTCTTGCCGGGCAGGGGGCGAGGATTGGGGAAGGGGAATACAAAAGAAAGAGCTCGAGGTGCGGAAAAGTGAGGAAAGGAAGCGGCTCTCCCTTCCCAGGCAGCCTGTCCTCACACGCCGCCTCCACCTCGGTGGAAAATGCCAAACGTCGGTGGAAAACTCCAATACTCCAGGCACTAATAATGATAAGAGAAACAGCAATGATAATGCGTTTCCGTGTGTTAAAACCTAGGAAATAAATGTCCTCCTACACCCCCTGCCTCGCCGGATCTCTGGGACGCGCTGAGTTTTCAGGGTGTTTCGGGGGCTGGGGTAGGTTTGGGAGAGGGATAGCGGCGGGAAGAGTAAAAGCCGGGGGAGATGTAACTCGTGTGCCTTTCACCTTATCCCGGGAACACAACCATTGTCCTTGTGACAAGAATCTCTGTTATGGTCTGGGAGCTGCAGAGAAAAGGGAAGTTTGCAGGTCTGTCTCCTAACTCCGCTGGGGCCAGCTCCCCCGTCCCCCCCGCCTCCCCCCAGCCTGCCCGCCACCCCCGGCAGCCCCCGGGCTTTGAACCGGTTGATATAAAAGTGTGTGCGAGGGGGGTAAAAGTTCCAGTCTCTCATGAGGGGAGAAGGCTGCAGGGGCAGAAGCAAGTTAATTTCCAGCCGATTTCTCATTACTCTTCTTAACGCCTATAAGGGAGAGAAAATTAGGCACACAGCACACGTTTTGGCCACTTCATAAAAAATGCAGATTTGAGAGATGATGTGAAATGTGCCCTCGAGTCAATGATTAAAGATAGCTGACTACATTTTTTTTTTTTTTCCCCTATTTGGAGTTGAGATGAGAAATGCCCCTGAGCGCTGTAGGTCCAGGAAGGGTCCTTTAATAACTGATAAATTGGCCCAAGAACTCCTTCCCCTCCGCCCTTCCCCCTCCACCATCACACACCGCCGGCCGTCAGGGAAGAGATGCAATCCGCTGCTTTTCGCCCGGCGATCAATAGGAAACGCTCCCGGGGGATGTTTTCCCGAGGGGCCCTTGTGTGCGTGGACACGGCTGGCCGTGACACTCCAGCGAGCGGGTGCGGAGGGCTGCGGCCGCTCCTGCCTTGTCCCACTCGTGTCAGTAACTTTCCCCGCACACCATCCCCTCAGCTTGTCAACTCTGCCTCCGAGCCGGCCTAGAGACAGAGATTCTGGTTCAACAGCACTAAAGATTTGCACTTAGAAATAAGTGAGGGAGGAGATGGCCAGCCTGGAAATAGGCGTATTCGCGTTTATTTTGGAAGCGGAGAAAGTCACGGAGGCCTGATGGCACGGGGCATCTCTGGCAGCTGCCATCTTTCCCCCGACTGCCAGCAGCTGGGTCTTCCCACAAGTTTCCCAAGAAAGTTTTGTCATCGACGAATGCCCATGGAAAGGGGGGGCACCCGCCGCCCCCCGCCACGGCCACTCGTAAGTGGAGAAAGAGGCATTTGCCGAGCCCTGCCAGGGAGAGGTTTAAAGGCACAGTGAAGGAGAAGTGTCAGGAAGAGCCCAGGTCTGTCCCTTTTCCCTGCCTGTCATCGGAGGGTGCGAAGTGCCCGGGCTGCTGGCTTCCAGGGCTGGGCTCATCGGTGGGAAGAGGAGTCATGGATGCTGAGGGAGGGGTGAAGGGGAACAGTCCCCTCCAAAAATGCACTTCAATTTCTGACTTTCTCAAACGCATCCTTCCCTGTGGCCGCCACTGCAAACTTTTGAGGAAGGAAAAACAGAAAGGGAAGGAAAGATAAGAAGAGAGGGGGGGAAATAAAATCAAAGCTTTCCAGCCCGCTGGAAGAAGAAATGTGTATTTCTTTTCTCTAAACACTCCTAATTTTTCAACCCAATTGAAAATAATAAAATGTATAAAGAAAGCAGGGATGCAGTTTTCCAGAGCTCAGCTGCTGAATAACTCCTCATCAGCTGCACCGATTTCTTTGATTAATCCCGAGGTCTGAAGTAGAAGCAGTTCCAGTGTGATACCTTACACGCCAAGCTGCTTCTGCTTCCCTACTTTGTTAGACTCGTTTATGTGCAATTTTTTTTAACAATAATTTCAACTCCTTTCCCCCTTAATAAATCCATTTTCTGAAGCGGTACCTGCTTTCTAATTGCCCTGAATAAATGCCTTTTCCCCATCTCTGGCTTCCTAAATCCCTCAGCACCCCGGTGGGAAGGAGGTCGCAGGCACCAGGCGGGGGGACCGGACCACCCCAGCTTCTGGCAATTTCCTCCTGCTCTGTAGTCAGGAACTTGTAATTGTTAATTTCGTGTGCGAAACGGCGCAGACCGACGTTCACTCTCTTAATGGGACTTAATGTAACTGTACACGATCCTTTATGCAACTATATATCTAACGAGTTCTCTTATTGCTAGACGTATTGCCAATTCTCGCATTCCCCGCGTAACTAGAAGTATATATGTTATATTCACAACTACATGCATATACCCGAAATACATTCGTCTGTGGAGAGGAATACGTGGCGATATATACGAAATGTATAATATAAAACCGAATCTCTATATCAAAATGAAGAGACTTTAATTTATATATATTTTATTGCATATAACCATTCCTTCTGGAGACAGCTAGGGAGCATTTAATGTGTGGAGAGATGCACCTGTGCAGAGATTTGGAAGGGAACGCTCCTGTGTGCTTGCATAGCCTGTGTTTGTGCCCATATATCATATGTATCTCTCTCTCCCTCTCCCCTCTTGTGCATGTAGAAAATATCAACGCGATGCTTTAGAAAGCTGTGAGCTCTGCACAGTTCTTTACCCTTTTGCCAGATGATGCTGCTGTTTATAAAATCACACTTCTCTGCGAGGCGGTTTGCACCCTCCACACTAATTTACGCTATCGAGTCATTTATCCAGCTTGCTTTTCTCCCTGAATTACCCAGCTCGGAGTCAACCAGAAGCACCAAATTCCTGCCTTTCTGATGAATGGACAATATCGTCTGCGCCTTTCAGGGCGAGAGAAAAATAGCTCGGGCACACGAGACCGAAGCCGGGGGCTGCTCGGCGGCTGCCCCGCAGGGAGCGGAGCGGGGCCGGCCCCCCCTTCGCCGGGCGGGGGGGCAGCGCCCGAGCCGCCCCCCGCGCTTCTCCCCGCCGCGAGTGGGTGAGACGTGGGGGCGGCCGCGGGTGGGAGAGGCACCGGGAAGGCTCCGGCTGGAGCCGGGCTTCCCCCGGCGAGGGGAGCCGCGCAGCCCGCCGAGGTGCGCCTGCCTCCCACTCCCCCCGCTCCCCCCCGGTGTGCGTGTGCCTGTGTGTGATTTTCCTGGGCTGGCTTTGGGCTGCTTCGCAGGAGGCGCTAATTAGAGTGTAACTGCCAGGTCATTGATTTCATGTTACCAGAGTTGGTGGTGGTGTTTTTTCCTTCCCCCCCCCCCCCCTTTTTTTTTTTTCTGACGTGAAATATCAGCCCAGATCAGAGGCAGTAGGAGCTGGGTTGAGGACGGTCTCCTGTGAGATCCCCCAAACCCACAAAACCCAACTGACCTAGTAGGCGCACACTGCTGGCTTGGGAGTTTCAACCTCCAGACCCAGGGTTCTGCCTGTTTTCCCTTTGTTGCTTTGTTGTAAGTCTCCTTCTGAAGCCGAGATCTGAATGCAGGGAGCATTATCAATGACTTTTAAATAATAACAAAGGGGGAAAATAAAAATAATTAGCCCCGCCTCTTCTAGTTTCAATTACTCTAATTAAAAACCCGAAAGGCAATTCCTAGGCAATATCTAATAATAGAATTAGCAATCGGATCCATCATTTCACACGGGGATTTACTTGCAGGGGTACTGTGCGAGCTCTATTAATAATAATAAAAAATCCTGCTAACCCTCTTTTTAAAATTAATAACTCTGTAATTATAATAATTTTATGTGCCTTTTTATAAGAAGAGGTTAATGTTGCCACAGTCTGGGGATGGGAAGGATGAAGTGAAGCGAAATACTGCTGCTTAAACTGACACCTTCCTATTTTATTAGGAGACATTATTATTATCAGACATCTGCAGGTAGAGAATTAAAATTAAAATCGCTTTCAACAATTCAATACACTTTTTATCAGCCATCTATCTGAAAATCATGAACATTCATCATCGGAGGCATTCTCCCTGAAAACAAGAACCCATTCAAATTTTATACAAATTATCATATTTATCATAGTCTGAAACTCTGGAGTAACATCTCCACAAACTGTCTGCTAACTCCCCAGGGAACTGAATTCCACTCCGCAGTCGCTCAGAGCAATTCTCGCTCCCTCTCCCTCTCTCCCGGCCCTTTCACACTCTCTGCTTCCCCCGACTCCGCAGCCCCCAGAACAGAGGGAGCGAGGGCGCGGGGAGGGGGGGGGGAGAGAGAAAGATGCGGCGACAAACAACATTAAAATAATGCACAACAAGGCGAAATGCCATCCCCTCCTCTTGCAAGGGAAACAAGTTTCGCCTGGTGTAGCGAGACTTTAAAGCCAACCGGCTCTCGGTGCCTATTTTGGAAGGGTGGCATCGGTTTATCTTTAAGGTTGATGTCTTTGCATGAGCCCATTATTATTAAGAGCAGCGGTAATAGCAATAATAAGAACAATAATAGTAATGTCTGACTCCCCTCCATCTTTTTTTTTTTTTTGGAAAACGCTGCCGGTGTTTTGCCTTGCAGAATTCAGCCGGCGCAGGGAAATACATTGGCTGTTATTTATATGGGCACTTGCTGCTGGTGACAAATGACACGAATCGGTGCTTCCTGTTTGCGGGTTTGGATGAGACAAATCACTTCCCACGCTTTGCTAATGACAAAAAGTTCATCAGCGCTGAATCAGGGGCTGGAGCCGCGCCGGCTCCACGCCTTTCCTTATCCCCTCTCAAGATCGCGCTTCTCTCGGGGAGGGACCCCCAGCCGCAGAGGGGCTCTGCCCCCCCAAGTCCCGTCTCCCCCTCCCCCGCCGTGGGGCCGCCCCGGCCCCGCCGCCCCCTCAGCGCGGCGGAAAAAAGTAGTTCCAATACAATGTTTGTTAACTAGGTTATCTAGGCTGTAGAAGATTTTAATGTTGAATTTTATAGCTTTACCACGCTCTACCGTCCTTGTGAATATTGTAATATTGCATTTTTTACAAGTTACTCTTCTGTTAATGTTCCAGCTAGTAACTTTTATAATCCTCCTCAATGAAATTTTTTTGTATTCTTCCGCACCGTTAACCTCAATGGCGGCACCTCAGCCCCTGGCAGGAGGCAAAGATGAAATGAATTCCTCTTTAATCAGAAATAATAATAATAAAAACACACACAAGGCTCCCTCTGCCTTTTATTTCAGCTTCCCTTTTCGGGGAGGGGGTGACGCTTCAGGAGTCTCCAGCCCCCTGCCCTATGCTGCACCCCTGGGGTACGCCTCTGGCAGAGCCAGAGGTGGGCCAGGGATGGCGCTTGCCCAGCCCCGGTCACTCCATTGGGGATGGGGGGGCATGGCCTGCCCAGCCCTGGTCCCTCTGCATCCCCCCCGCCCCCCAAGCCTTTGCCGCTGCTTTCTGCTGACAGCCTGGAAGCTGGCTGTGCTGCAGGCATGAGCTGGCAGTCTTCTCAGAGCTGCCCACCAGAAGGGAAAGTTAGGCACTTATTTTCCTTCTTCGTCTGTAATTCTGTCAGTGGATTGATTGAGGTGCTCCACAGAGCAGCCTCCTTAGAGCAAGTCCTGCCGGCGTCAGTCGGCAGAGCTCGGCTCACTCCTTGGTTTCTGTTGACCTCAGCTGGGCTGGAGGTGCCCATGTCCTAGCTGTTTGTTTTGCTGAGTGCTCTGAGATGGATCTTGAAGAGGTACATATGCAGGAGATGCACTCAGATGGACTTTTAATAAAATATATCCCTTGAGATGTAAATAAGGCTGGAAATCAGCCTCCCCCCCCAACTCCCCAACCTCTAGATGCCCTTACAAATGAATTAGACTTGCAAGTGCAAATGATCAACACCCAGCAGCAGAAGGAATCATACAGCAGTAATGAACTGAGTGCCCTTTAGCCCAGGGAGTGTATTTCGAACAAGGATTGGATGCTGTTATTTCCCTTGGTCGTTGTTAGCATTTAAGAACTTTATTCTCAGGCTCAGCCCGAGTCTTGTGTGAATGAAATATTGGAGGGGTTTGTGTATGCGTGGCAGGGCATGGGCGAGGGCTGCTTCTCAACCTTATCTACCAGCTACCTCCCAGAAGCTGCCTGGACAGCACTTGGGATATGGTCCCCGAGACTACCCTAACAGCAATTTCTGTCAGTCCCAGCTCCTGGAGTCAAGTGATTATACACAACTCTCAGCTTTCATGTATTTTAAAAAGAGTCATTTTAGGCTAATATAGTCGCAAGGGAAAGCTTAGCTCAAACCTTAGCAATCAAATGAGAAGGATGTAGAGTTTATTGTTATCTTGCCCATATCTCAAACTGTAACTGATTCATGATTGATACAATGTTTTGGGATGACAATGTGACTCTTGTATATTTTATGAATTAAAACAGCTTTTTTCTTTAAAAACAGACAAGAAGCTTTCTGGTCATTTCAGAGTATAAAGATAATTTTCCTCTCTTAGAAGTCTGCAACGGGGCGATCGCGTTAATTCATATGGTCCAGGGTTAAAGAATAACTTGAAACCAAAACACACATACACAAAGCAACTAATTTTTAAATTTTTCAGTTATACTATTTAAACAAGTGTTATAACTTCATTGGTATTGCTTCTTCATGTTTTTATTTATTGATTTATTTTTAAGGTGAACAGGTCCAATAGGTGCAAGTTCCTCTAAAAAAAAGTGAAACAATGCAGGGGGGTTAGATTATTTGAACAGAAATTATATTTTTTTAACTAGTTAAGACTCTAGTGTCACCTTGTAAGGCACAGGTGTAATGTAAACTAGTCTTTGTTCTACAATCTTGATTTAGGAAAGAATTATTGTTCTTCCAAGCACCTATCTGAGAACTTCATGGGGTGCTTTTCAGAAATGCTTTTCAGTTAGTACAGAGCAGATAAGTAGGAAAAATGGATAATAGTATTTTGATGTTACTGGGGAGGAGCAAAGGCAAAAGTAGATGGAAGACACAGAGAAAAACAGCAGCAGAGCTGGGAACCAGGTCATTGCTAATTTAGTGAAGGACTATTAAACGAAATGTCTAAGCTGTCCCCTCAGGCCTGGACAAAATCAAGAGCAGGTTTGATCTTCTTGTCCAGACACCAGCACTTCGCACCAGACTTTGTGAATCCCACCCAGACACTTCTTCAGCTCCTCTTTGCAGAAGTGCTCCAGTTGTCTCTGGGTACTCTTTCTCGGGATGTCTCTGGAGCAGCACGGACTATGCAGAACTGTTCTGAGCAGGGCTTGGGTGCTATGCCAGTCACACCCCATTTGGATAAATCTACCTTTCCCTGCAGGAAGGGCCCTGAATGCCCCCCTTGTACATATGTTGCCGTTCATCTCCTGTTATGTCTTTTAGCCGTGACTTTTGCATGGTCTCTGGACCAATATTCCAGCATTTTCTCCAGTTCTGTCTGTCCCTGCCTCCTGTTGCTTCCTGACTGGACTCCCCTGGATGGACTCTGGAGCTGGTGTATTGCTTGCTTCGCCTGGGTCTGTTGGCGGACCCTGCTGCTGACTCCTGGGTCTGCTTGCTGTGCTTGGGCGCTGTGCCTGTGCTGGGGCTGCCCTCGGCCCCTGGCTTGTCCTCCCCGAGGGGACAGCTGACCCTTGCTCCTCCCTGACAGATGCCTCCGCTTGTCCCACAGAGCTGCTGTAGCCCTTGGCGCTTCCCGTTGAGGTTTACACATGTTCTCGAGAGCTGATGTTGCAAACGGAGGCTTGAAAGCCCTGTTGAGGAATTATTTGGGGTTCTTGCTGCTGTTTATTCATACCCTGGCTGCACTCAAGAAGTAAAAAAAATTAGCGAAAAGCACGTACTCCCCAGTGTTTTTCACCATCAGAGCTCAATGAATACTTGAGAAAGAGTTTAATGTTTTGTGAGTTGGTGGCAGAGGGGCATTTGTCCCTCTTAACTTCTGCCATCTGTGAAATCAATAATTCAAACCCATTTTCTAGGGTCAGTGAAGGCTTCTAGGTCAGACCAAACCTGATGGAGAAACTGAGAACAGTCCCTTTCCCCTTCTCCTTCCCTCTTCAGCTTGTATCCTTTTTTTGGGTCAAAACCTTTGCACAGACTCTGTTTATTCCTTATAGAGACTTTAAACTTCTTTTTACTCTCTCCTCTCTTATTTAACGTGTATGTTAGGATATCTTAGTGCCAGTCTAATTTATTCCTGAAGCCTGGGAGAATACTCTGAGAATGCATTGCTAGATGCTTTTCTGGTACGACTGTGCTTGCTCTCTTATGAGCCCTTATGCCCAAAACCCTGTAAGAAAATTTGCATGTCTTGACTCTAAATTTAGTGTTCTCTTAGCCTGGGACAGTAGCTCCCATGCATTTGCTATTGGCATGCAATGCAAAGTTAACTTGAATACCTTCATTTTAACAACTGAATTATAGCAGGGAGTTTTTTCTCAGAATTATTTTCTTTTTCCCCAAACCTACTGCTTCTGTTCTGAAAATGTTTGTACTCAGTTTGAAGCTAGCCCATGACTGCTGAAGTGATTTGGAGGCAGATCTGCCAAAGTGTGTTCTGTGTAAGTGTCAGCAGTTTTGGACTTGGATAGTGTCTCACCCTTTTCAGCGGCAGGGTTAGGGAAAGGAGAAGAAAAGATGTGGTTCTGAAACAAGTAAGTTCATACACGTAGTTTTTACATCACTAGCAGATCACTGACTTCTGAAGAAAATATATTTTCAAAAAAGGTATGAAAAATTCCCATTGCAAAGATCAGAACTGATGAACTAGCAGCTTTGGAGAAAGGAAAATATTCTTCTAAGCAGGTGAAAATTCAGATTCCTATCAGTCATTGTGCTGACAACGTAAATGCGTGTCAAAGACCATTATGTCATGTGGACATGCCTGGTCTGGCTTCAAACTTGCCAATTTGGGTATTGTTTGTAGTCCATAATTAGTCCAAGCTGGACTCTGTGCTTAATACCTGCTTCACTTCTTGGGAGGGTTTCACAGCTCATGCTGAGCTTCGCATTGTCACGGCTGCACTGCTGCCTCTCTCAGTGCTTGCACAGATCTGTCTGCATCACGCCGTCACTCTCTGCGGAGGCTGGTGAGAGCTGAGTACCCGCTGGTGAGTCCAGAGAGGAAAGCTGGGTGTGTTTGCCAGGAAACCGGCAGCACAGAGGTGTGCAGCAGGAAAGCGACCACAGGGTGGGAAAGGGAAGAGAGTGCAAGCAGGCATTGCTGATCAAGGCAAAACAGGCCCTACCACTGGAATTGGCTGTCGTGCTGCACAGGGCATGGAGGAATTCGGATGTTGGCTATAAACTCTTTAAAGTGAGGATCACTCTGTACAGCTCCTAGCACTGCGGGCTCCTGATCCCTCGCTGCAGTACAAGTAGCAGTGGTGGCATTGGAGCTGACTGTATGCTGGCCACAGGGAATAGGGCAGAATTTTTTGCTCTCTTAAACTGGTTTGTGAGGAATCTTTAATGTTAATTGTGGTAACAAATATCTGCAGTTTAAAACTGCTTCATGTTTCTGCCAAAATAATGAACTGTGTAGAGGCAAAGAATTTGATCTTTAGTAAAGAGCAACTCTTCCCCTTACAGAACTGTCAGCAATTCATTTCTCAGTGAGGCTGCTTCACACGCACATACATGAACGTGACTTAAAAGTATTTTCCTGTAGGTTTGCGGTGTATTTGTGCTCTTTTGCAAGTATGTTCAAAGATGCATGTTGTATGCATACGTCTTGTAGATGAGTAAGTAAATATTAATTGATGTCTTAGCATGTCTAAAGGGTATGGGATTTGCATATGGTATCTGTGCTGAGGTGTGTGTGTGTGAATGCTTGGGTGGTGAAAGTGTAGGAGAAGAATGTACCCCTTTAAGTGAAGGCATCTTCAAACATGCACACACCTTTATATTGACATGATTGTGCCTGAGAGGGAGATGAGAAAGTGTGTTTCTGTATGTCACCTGTGTATCCCTGAGCATTTGGTAGGTGCCCATACACAGGCAGTCTGGGGACTCTTGTATGTGAACATGTGCACAAGTGTCAGTCATGAGTGTGAATGTGTGGGGGCACATGTGAATGCGTTGAGTCTGCACGTGGTTGAACATGTATGTGTGGGAAGGGGAGTGTGAGTGAGCTCCACATTTCCTCTTGTTGAGTACAAGTATAAAACTGCAGTATCGGGAGGACCTTGGCTGACAGTCTTGCAGTACCAGGCACGTTTGCAGAAGATGAAGCAGAATAGACAACATGAAAGTTATTTTTGTCTGTCGGCTGAAGCATTATAGAGACATCAACAAGCTCTTGTCTCATGCCAGCTTAATTCCTAGTTAATCAGCAGTCTGCTTGGGCAAAGGAAGGAACTCACATCAGGGGCTGATGATGAGCCAAACTTCCCAATACTGATTCGGGAGCCTGCAAGGAGCCCTCAGTATTGCTCTGCCTGCATTTGGCTGCACTGCTACCCACTGGGCAATGCTCTGGGATAGCTGAATGCTTCATCAGCTGTGTCCTGGTGGGAACTGCTCCTGCATAGGGAATATGGGTTGGTCCTTCAGCTATCCGTCCCCAGGTAGTCAGCAGAGGCTTGCCCTTCACTGTGTGTGACCAGATGCCTTATCCAGGCAAGTTTCAAGTCACGTAAGTAATTTCAAGGCTTCCATCCTCTCTCTTGGGGCAATTCCACGTAACCTGCAAGTTGACCCTTGCTTGCTTCACTCCTTTTACACCTAGTGAGTCCTTCCCCTGTCTCTGGTGCCCTGTAGAGATGTTTCTTCTTCCTTCCCTCATTCATGAACTAAACCCCTCTTTGCTTATGGGACTTGGACGTTGCAGCTGAGGGCCAGCTCACAATCTTTTCTAACCTGACTTTCCTGTCTGCTTGCTGAAAAGCCACATTCCTCCTTGTTTTGATTCTGGCTGGTTTCTCTGATGCCACCAGAGCGGTGTGGGAAGGTACCTGCCTGCTCTGGGACTGGCATGTGTTTATCACAGACCCACAGCCAAACTAATTAAAGTGCTGATTGCACAGATCCTGGCAACCAGACTGATAGTCACTTTCTGGGAAAGACTGGCATGGTGTCCTATTGTACAAATATCCACTGAGAGTAACAGGAAACAGCAAATTCTCATCTGTAGCTGCTTGGGATTCAACCAAACAAGTTACCATGGGGTGAAATGAGCTTGGGAATGCCTTGAGTGTTGGCTATTTCAGGCTGTTTCTGTGCATGTCCTTGTCCTGCAGCCCTCCATACTGAGGGCAAAGTCATGAACGGCAAACACTCCCCATTTCTTACCCTCCTCCTCCCCCCCCAAAAAAAAAGGTTAAGCTACCATGAATTTCCTAGGTATTAGAATGCACCCATGGGCCATTGTTATGGTATAGCTGGTGTTCATGCCCTGTCTGCTTTAATATTGGGATTTTATCATGATTAAGTATAGTGTGATTCAACCATCAAGCACTCATGTAACTCCCAGCACACGAGCTTGCCTTCAGCTTTGCTGGGCAGATTGATCCCTTATCCTTTGGATACTGAGCAGGCTGAAGTTTATTTCATTCTTGAAAGGGAAGTGATCAACAAATCATGGGTGCTGTGGCCATAGCTGTGGTAGAAGACCTTATATGTATTAGACCATAGGCATAAAATGAGTGGAGAGTCTTCACTTGGCCCTGTTTTAGCTGCTGAGCTGACAAATGAGAGAATTTGGTATAATTTACTGTAGTGTTTGATATGCTTTGCTCTATATCATTAATAAAACTGTGAATTGGCCTGACACCAAACTCAGCTATTCCCTCCCCTGTGCTGATCATTATCATGTTACCTTACCTTTGTTTTACCTTGGGCCACGAGCCAGGTTTCAGTCCACGTGATGGTGTTCTGTGCAAGCCCATCTGGTGTTGCTTTCCTACTAGGGTTTTGCCAGGCCCTTTTCTCAAGGCTCCTACAGTACTGCTAGACTTCCCACATTCCCCTTCTGTACTGATACAAGTTCATTTGTGTTCCAGACCTTTCCCAATTCCCCCAGTGGACTGTCTGCCAGTGGAGTTTATCATTGTTACTGCTTTGAGGCCAGGTAGCCCAGCAGAGGCCAGCATAGCTGTGTGCAAGGTGCTGTACAAACACACAGAGCACATACCTCTAAAGACATCGAGGTGGGGGGCATGAGGTTGTTGGAGGGGAAAAGTTGAGAAGAGGAAAAAAGGGCACTGAGAAGGGAAGTGGCTTGTATTGCTTCCCCAAGCATAGTCTGATTAAGAGTTTCTCATCTCTGTTTGCTAGAAGGCCAGGTTAAACACTTCTGAACATTTTCCTGCCTTGGTTTTTTTTCAACCAAGAACTCCAGGAACAAAGACTCCATTGCTGTCTGAAGCTCTTGAGCAATATGTTGTTCACTCTAGGATCTTCCCATGTAACCTCAGCTACTTTGGCCTGGGAAAAATGGAAAGCAGATCCTGAGAATACTTTTGA
Organism: Pandion haliaetus; assembly: GCA_013401275.1. NCBI lineage: Eukaryota > Metazoa > Chordata > Aves > Accipitriformes > Pandionidae > Pandion > Pandion haliaetus. The sequence continues at coordinate 583,746 of VYZV01020519.1, read as the reverse complement.
TGGGAAGCACCTGGCCAAAGCCTGACAACAGGGGAACAGCTGAGGTTGGCAGGAGGAATGGAAGAAGCAGTCTGGAAATGGGCTCCTATTCTCTTCAACAGCACGGTCTCCCTGCTGGGTCGCTGGCCTAGGGCAGGTATTCCTCCTGACAGAGCCAGGCTAGCCAAGTTGTTTCCATGGCAGTCATCTGGGCTGCGTGTCCATGCTATATCCTAATGTCTCCATCTCCCCTTGCAGTTCATACTGCAGACTGCTCTGTGGTGTTGTTGGGCAGTGTGCTAAGAGGTGGCTGCATTATTCTACATGACCTTTTAGTGTGCCACAGGGGAGAGTATAGATACACAGTGGCCTGCACTGAAATACTCCAGTTACCTCCCAGGATCAAGTGGGACATGCCATATGCTTTCTGGCTGGGCTTGGGGAAAACTACTGGCAGTACAAATGAAACCTCAGCAGTGTGACTGGTGTATGTCAATTAGTGACTTTCTAAAGTTTGTTGATACTGTTATTTTGGCTTCATGTTTCCTCGTGCATCATTGTGTATCCCCCTAAGCATGGTGCCTTTTTGTTCTGCAGAACTCTATCCCATTCTTCCTTTTTGTTCTGCCTGCCCAACCTCAGCTCTTGTCCCCACCCCAGCAAAATGTCTTGTTGGATCTCTTCATCTGGAGTGCTGGATATTTGATGCTCCTTCTATAGTCAGCAGAGCCAGAGATGTAGTCAGGGGAGGTTCCTCTGACCTAAGATTCAGGTTATTCTCTGGAGCAGTTCTTGGGCTTACAGGCTGACTGTGTACCTGTGAAACACCTAGGCTAGATGAGCTGAAGAGCTGGAGAAGATCTGAGGGAGACATGTCAGTGGGTCAGAAAAAGCTGCAGAAGGGAGACAGGAAGGACTGAGCAGGGGTAATCAGATCCGTTTCCTAGAAACTCCTCACTGATCTCCCCGTTAGTTCCACAGTGGTAGATGTCTTATGGTCAGTGCTGAGCAAGTGCACATCCCATCCCTGTTCTGTCCTGTCTGGGGTCTCTAACAGCAGTGACATGCAGAGAGGAGTGCCACAGAGAAAAACATTGCTCTGACTCTGGCACCTAGCAGACTGTGGCCGTAGCTGCTGCAGGAGGAGTTGAGATTGATGTAAAGGGTGGCTGCATTTCTGCCTCTCTAGCCTTTCACCAGGACTTGGCAAATGTTCCATGTATTGTGGGTTGCGCATCTCTTCTCAAACCCATCACCTTCATTATAAATGACCCAGGGAGAAGTTCATCACCAAGAAGTGGGTGGAGAAAACAGAAGAGACTTCTCTTGATCAGAGTGGCAGGTGGAAAATGCCGCAGTACGTCTGCTTTGGTCCTGTCCATCTTTGTGTCAGATTGAAGGGAACCTGTAAACACACTCCAGCTTCTCTGATTGCATCTGAGTCACTCTGGGCTCTGCTCTGGGGCCTTGTTTACTGTTTGGGAAGTGGTCTTTCCAGTTCTCACTCCCTCCTTGCTGCATCCAGATATGGTCCAGGACTTGCTTCCTCCCTGTCAGCCCTAACAGTGATTAATAAGGACACACATTTCCTGGGTTTCGCACCCATTTTTCTTAAAGACTTGCCTGCCAGCGGTGAGGAGACCGAGATTATAAACCACTGCTGGCATGTGAAGGGCCCGGGGGCAGCAAGTCTTGGAGAGGCTGTGATGCAGTTCCAAGCATGGAGAGAGCACAGGGCAGCTTACAGAGACAAATTCTTCTGTCAGCTGTAGGTTTCCTGCAGCTGAACTGAAACACTGGAATCTATGGTTCATTGTTATTCACACTGATACCTTCTCAGAGGTCACAATCCCAACAGTAGCTGTTGTGGTACTTTTGGCTCTTGCAAAGCATTTCTTCACTGTCTCAAAGATCAAGAAAAGCCAACAAGGAGATTTTTCCATTGGACTTGAGACTTTTTGCCTCTTATATGGTTTCTGTGAGGTGTAGCCTGCCTGCTGTGAATCCAAGTGGCTAAATGGATGTTCTTTTGGTTGCCTTTCTCAAATGGATCATGGTCCAGGCAAGTCTTCCCTTGTAATCAATGAGAGTATGAAATAATTACAAAGCTCAAGGCCAGCCTCACTGTAAAAAAGTCACCAACAGTGGCAGGGAGGTTTCCTGGGATTGTTGCTACTGCCTGCCTGTAGTAGTGTCCTGTTGCCTGAACTCTTTCCACGCAGCTCCATCATAAAAGCCATGTTTGGAACACAAGTGTGTTTTACAGTCAATTCTTTCTTCCCTGCCCCATCTCACAGGGGAGTAAATGCCAGCACTGTCTTCCCACTCCCATCTTTAAGACTTCTTTAAACACTTCGGTTATTTGGTCACATATTTAATACTTAGGCCTAAACCAAATCTAGGATAGGAACGTGCAGAAGGTTTGGATCCTGTTTGTGTCTTAGCTCAGTGTTGTAGGAGATATCAGCTGAATTTACTCTGTGTTGGTACCCTGTCTTTAAGACAGCAATAAGTGACCCAAAGATGTTGTGAAGGGACCTCCAAAAAGGTCCTGGTGCTGAAATGCCAGAACAATGAAATCCATACAAGTAATTCAGGAAGAATTATTGTAATGCTGCCAAACAAACACAGCCCTCTCCTGACGAGAGAGGGCCTGGCACTATGGGGCATCGAAGGAGAAGCTTCAACCTTTGTAGTCCCTCAACCAAACTAGATTAAATGTCTTATTGCAGCCCCAAATATAGGCTAGAGAATCAACTCAATCCAAATGAGCCAAGTTTAGTTGGACACCACAGAGCTCTCAGCTGCTGAATCTTAAATTTTTCTTTACTGTAAGGATGGGCTGTCCATTGTAATTCAAGTGAAGTTTTAGGTTGAGGGAGCCAAAATCAATGTGTTCTGCATGGTCATCATCCTTAGAGAGATGCCTGGTTCTCACCAGGGCTGGTGCCTCTGTTCTCTCCTGCTATGGGGATGACAGTTCTGGCTGTCACTTGGTTTTGGGGCAGAACATAAAGATTGAACAGTCCTATTTTTTTTACCAGAATCTGCTGGGTCTTTACAGTAAGGAAGACATCTGGTACCTCTTGAATTCTGTGTCCTACATTCTACTTTACTGTAGAGATGGGTGACTTGGCTCTCAAGCGTGAGATTTGGGCTAGGATTAAGGCCAAGGCTTGGGAATTGTGGGCACTGAAGTCCAATACCTTCTGATAACAGCAGCTCAGAGTAATGTGAGGGAATAAATTGTTTTCTTGAGATAATGCTGAGTTGTTCTAATGCCACATTACAATGATATTGAGAGTTACGGCTAATCAGAACAGCATCTGTGAAAATAACCCTGCCCTTAGAAAGCTGAATCAAAAGAGCACATTTCAAATCAGGCACTTCAATCCTTTCTTGTGGAAACTTTTTATTATTACTGCATTCAAAGGAAGAAGAGAAAGAAAAGCAGATTCAGGACCTGTTTTGTAGTGTTCTGAAGTAGCATGGAAATTCCCAAGTTCTGTGTTTCAACCTGTCGCACTCTCAGAGGGCCCAGGGCCCTGGTGCAGGGAGAGAGGCAGCATGTTCAAGGACAGCCAGTGCTCAGCCTTTTGATGAATTTGACACCAGCTGCCATGGGGTAAACTCAGCCTCCAGTGCAGGGTGCAGAGAGACAGCCAGGGAAGGAGGGAAGGATCACTGTTTCTTTCTGTGACTGCAGCAGCCCGCACATACGTGAAGGAGAGATGGAGGAAAAAAAGAAATGAAGGTAGAATGTGGAGAGGATACCAGTTAGTAACCTCTGAAACTGGGGTTAACCATGCTGCTTCCAGTGATGGCCGCATCCTGTTTAGAGCCAGACTTGTGTGGAGCTGGTGTTCTGGTGATAGCAGCCAGAATGCACCAGCTCACAAACAAGCAAGCAGAGAGAGGAATAAAGGAAGGCAGGAAGACAGATGCCCCTTGGGCAAACACTTGTTAAATTGACAAACTTGTAGAAAATGATTAAGGCTCTCGCTGTTCCTGGTCCAGAGGGGCCCTGAGCTGCTGCCTCGAGCTAAGATACAAAGGTAGTTCCTTGGGAGCCTACAGTGGACAGGGCACAGAGGGAGGTGAAACAATTACTGCCTGTCTCTGCGGTGCCGTCTCTTGTCAACTGTTATTTATGTTTCCCCAAATGTTGCAGTCTTCTTACAGGGAAAGCAGGCCCTGCCAATCTATGGCAAAATAATTGCAGCCACCTTTCTCTCTCCCTCTCTCCCTCCCTCCCACTCCTTCTTTCTTGCCACATCTCACTTTCTCCATGTCCAATTTACCTTGGACTCCTTTGATAAAGAATTGCGATGTAACCTCCTCTGGGAATTCGGATTGCTCACAGACTAGTAGGGATGAGCGCTCTCTTGTGCCTTGGACACTGCTGTGACCCCTGTTGGAAGCCACCCTAAGACAAGAGACCCATGCCACTACAGCAGTACTTGCTGGAGGCATTTTGTGCCATGCTTTGTCTTTTCTCTATAAGCTTGCAACTGAGGCAGCGTAAAAGTTCTTCCCTGTCCTTCGCAGCTGAATATACTCCCAGGAACTAAGTCAGATGATGTATGCATGGGAGCCCAGCTGTACTGACCTCACTGGGGGGTTAAGGAGAAAGGAAGGGTGGTTACAAACCTACTTTCCACCCCTCTTGAGGGGTGGCCCGTGCTCCTACATCTGATACCTGTTGCCTTTGCACTTGATTTTATTTGGAGGTCTCCATCTGGGCAGCAGAGAGTCAAACCAAGAACCTCAGACTGGGACAGCTTGTGCTAATAAACAACCTGAAGCAGCCAGGGCTAGTCCAGGGCTAAGTCTGTAATTGCTTAGTACGAAAGTGTGGTGCAGGGTTAAAGTTGCAGTGAGCAGTTTCTGGAGATTATCAGTGACCTAGTGTCTTCCAGCAGCCCCTGGGGTTTGTTTAGCAGAGGAGCCTATGCTCCTCTCTGTCAGTGGTACCACACAGCCCAGACAACAAGGTAAATGGAAACAAGCAGAGACCTTTGCCATCTCCTGTGGCCTCTCTGAGAGCAGGGATGCTTTCAAGGAAAGCCATCAGCACTTGGACATGATTGCAAACTTTGGGCTTCCCCTCACCTACTGTTCTGTCCGCTGTCCCCCCCTTCCCTTCGTTCCAGATATGCACAAAGCCTGTCAGGAAAGGGTTAAGTGCTGCTTACCCCAGCCAGCTTTGCGTATTTAAAGTGAGTAAAGGTTTAATTACCAAATGATGACAGTGTCATATGGTTTTGGTGATGGCGCGTGGCATTCGATGAATGCAGAAGAGGGGAGGATGTGAGAAAGACACTGAGTGGCAGTGGGGAAGCGAGGAAGCTAAAAATGCCAAAGACAGTAAAACATCTGTAATTTGCAATTCGCTAGTGTTCGCTGATTGCTCATGGATTAAAGATTAAAATCTATTCTCTGGCAGATGGGGGAGAGAGAGAGAGGAAATTCTTACGAGCATGTTTTGCATCTGCATTTCATTCTGCTCCTCTTTACAATAATCACGGATGAGGAAATAAACCCAGATCTGGGCTGGCAGGAGGCGGGGAAAGCGCACAATATAGGCAGGACTCAGCGTGCTTCTCCTGCTCGGGAAATGCCAAGCAGAGAGAAGAAGCTGACATCAGGATCACTCTTCTTGGTGCCTGGGACTCTGTTTTGCCTGCACACGAGGATGAATGTTCCCGTGAGGCTTGGAAGTGCCAAGAGCCAGAGCAAAGTCTTTTCTTCTGGTCACCCCAATTCTGCATTGGGGGGTTTCCTTGATGGGAAGGGGACGTTAGCCATCTGTCCTGTCTCGAGGGAAGACTGAGTCTGGCTACAGTGTCCATGACGTGATGTTAATGCTTGCAGGCAAACAATACAAGTAGAAATAATGTTTGCAAGTATAAATCATTTTTATAACTTCAGCTAATCAGAATCTGTCCCTTTTATGGGCATGATGAGTGCTTTCTCTCCCTCTCTCTCTCTCTTTCTCCCTCTCTCAATCTGACTCTCACACAGGGTTTCTCAAGTGTGCAGGACATTAAAGGAAAAATGGATAATAAAACTGCAAATGCAGGGCCTGCTCCTTAGAGCGGCTGGGTGCTCATGACTCTGGTTGGCTTCACTGGAGCCAGCTTTCATGGTGAAGCCCACAATTTGAAAGGTACAAGGCAACCTTAGGACCTGCAGACCCTGGCAGCCTTATGGAGATTAGGAAGCCCTCCCTAATCCGCAGGGCAGCGGAACAGACCCGATGGTCTCCTGCCTGTGAAGTGCTACTGGCAGACCTGCCTGGTCTGCAGAAATTCTGTTCTCTGGAAGGAAAAAGGAGCATGTCACATGATCAGGATAGCAGAAAGGGGCTCACAGCTCCTGCGTCCTTCTCCTGGCCCAGTTCTTTTGGGTAGTTCTGGTTGCCAGGAAAGGCAACTTCTCCCTGCTGCAGTATAAGCCAGTATTGGTGAGGAACTGTAACTCATTCCTGCTCCAGCTGCCTCCTGCTTCACACAGTGCTCCTTAGCTCCACCCACACTAACAGTTTTTTTTAATGGGGGAGTAAAATTTTATTGCACGTCTTTGGACCAGTTGCACAAAGGTGAAGATGGTACAACCATCATGTCAATGAGAAAAATAATTCCACAAATAGTATGCATTGACATAACATTTATTATACAAGCATACCGATATGTAAGTTCATTCATATATGCTCACCTCAATCTTTATGCACATACAGAGGCACCTCGAAATCCCAGTCCTCATCCAACAAAACCACGCACTCCTGCCATTCAAATGTTACCATCATTTTTTGGTGTATGGAAATGAGAAGGTGAACATACCGTATGGAACCTAGACTGGGCTGGGCACAGTTCAAATGGATATTTGCTGTCAAAGTGGGAAAGGGAACTGGTCTAAATGCCCTTGGGGTCCCTCACATCACATCCCTGTTCCACTTCCATGTCCCTGCCATAGCTGTGACCTAGCTCCAAGTCCCCCATGTCATGTTGCTGCCTTGGCTCTGTGTCCCACTGAAATAGCACCATATCAACCCACAGCAACCAGATTGCTTCACAGCCAATACCCAGCTCATTGTAAGGTGTGAAGACACACCTTCATGAAGGGAGAAGCTGTAGTCAGGGCTCTGAGAGCTATCCGTGCACTTAATTGGCCTGACAAGCCTCACCTGGGACCCCAACCCACACACTCTCTGCCCATTGGTTTGGGAGTTTTCATTTCATCTGAGGCCTGGCCTTTCACTCCTTGCTTAACCTACATTTTAGGTATGCCCATGTTCAGCTCTGTCTTGTGGAAGGACCTCAGACCAAGATTTAGTTTTGCCTTCAGTCCTGTTGATAGCACCATCTCATGCTGCTCCTGACTGGGCTCCCTGGAAGGACCCTGCACCTAATTGAACACCTTGTCTTGTCCAGGGATGCTGCTGGACCCTGTTGTGGCTCTTCTGTTCAGATATTGTGGAACTGCACTCTGGCTGGTGAGTGTTGCCCCTACTGTGATTGCCTTTGGTTCCTGACATATTCTGTCATGGAGCAGCCCTACTCTTCCTGCTCCTTGATGCTTTTCAAACCTACTCTGACCTGAGTGCTGGGCTTGGTATCTCTACCAGTTGTAACTATGGGTTTTTTTATTTAAACTGTCCTTTTGCTGGTTAGTCAAAGAAGAGGTCTCCCTAGTCTTGGTCAGTAGGAATGTTTCTCCCATCTCAGGTCTCCTGGCAGTACCCACTTTCTTTTTGCCATGTGTTTTCAGCCCTGCTCCAACTGCCATCCTGCACTTTCTCCTTCTGTTACCCTTAGTCCAGACCCAAATGCCAACCCTAACCTTTCAGGTTCAAAGTGACCACGTCTGTCGGTGCAGTGACTGTGGGGCTCTGTCTACAGCTTTGCAGAAATCTTAGAGTTACAGTTGGGTTCTCTTTAGTGTTTAGGGATGGGAGAAAAGTAATGTATAGGGAAGTATTGCTGTGGGACTGTTAATGGGCTATCAAATATAAGCCGGAGCTACCAGGAAAACTTTGCTGAGAGATGTGTTTTGTCTGAGCAGTGCCTGGTACGGCTTGCCTATAGCTTAAGAGAAAATTTAGAGCTCAGCTTAGAGTTGAGAGAATAAAAAAGCTGAGCTGTAGTAGAGTGGGGCTGGAAAGATTCTGCTGAAGGGAAGTGGATAGTGCCAAGATACGTCATCTGATAGAATATTTTTTTTTGCCTTGGGAACAACTGGTAAGTGTTAGGGTGTTTAAATCTTTACCAAAAAATTAGTCTTATATTTACATTTGATAAATGGGAAGGAAGTTGTCAGAGGGAGAAAAGAATGTGCACAGGAGGAGAAAAAAACCCAGTATGTGTGGGCAAAAAAGGGAACCCGCATTTGATTAAGAAGAGGAAAGTGATCTCTTTGAATTGGGTCGCTGCTGTTGGACCACTGGGAAAGCGGTGTCTCTGTTTGCAAGTGATCTGTTTTACCAAGCGAAAAAGATGAGGCAGAGCAGAAGAAAAGCTGAAGAAAGATCAATGGGAGGAGGGGGACAGCATGGCAGATTTAATTAATTACTGCATATTAAAATGTTTGTTTACAGTAACAAACAGCTACAAGAGGTCTGATGTTAATTAATTTACAGCATTTTTCACCAGTCCCTTTGCCGTTGCTGGCAGTCAAGGAGGTAACACTGTGGCAGGTAAGATAATGTCTCTTTGGATTTACAGCAGCATCTCGGAGGTGAGCTGGGAAGGTAGTGCAGTTCTGTCTGGCTGCCTCTGCATGGCACAGGATTCAGGGGATCTTGTCCAGCTGGTAAAAGGGACATTGTTTGCCAGCCTGGGCAAATGGTGCTCCAGCATAGCTTGAGAGCAGGGCAGTGTAAGGGTGAGTGCTTGGATAAGAAAGCCAGGCTTTTTGGGATGGACTTTCAGTGTTGTCTTGGTTATGCTGCAGGGGTAGGTGTGCTGTGAGGTTGCAGCTAATTTCATTGTTGTGGGTGCTGCAGCTCCCAAGAAATATAGGCAGCCTCTGTGGTATTCAGGACTATGTAATACTAGGGTTGGCATGCAGAGGATCACTGTCTCCTCCACGTGTGAAAGATTCTGGAGTAGTATGTGCCCTGCCCCAAAGGTGGATGTGGTCAGTCTCTATGGGCATTTAGCAATTTTGTTCCAAGCTGGGATCATTTAGGTACTGATGGGTTGATAACAGGGGAGAGTAAACCTGGAACAGAGTTTTGCAGTTGGAGGGAATATGCCTTATCACAGGCATCTTCCTTTGAATAAACCAAAGTTCAGGCCCCAGGGAAATCTACATGTGTGTTCTTCCAGCCCAGCATGGCTTCTCTGCCTGCCTCATGCTCTGACCTCACTCCTCACCTAGATGGCTTTGGAGGGCAAAGGAGAGACTTTTTTTCTTTTGTACCACTGTTGTGATTGTGCTATAGTTGTGGCTAGATGCCTTCAAAGTGGATGAGAAGGTCTGTGTGAGCTGAAAAGGTGGGTCAGGTCCTAAGAGCAATGAGTGAGCTCTGCAAACAGAGGGGAAAACCTCTAAGGTTATTCGTAGAGCTCTGTCTGTTGCTCTGAAACAGCTGGAGTGCTTAGCAGAGGTCTGAGAATCCCTTTCACACACTGCATAATGTGCTTATGGATGGGCAGGTAATTAAGCATGGAGAAAGCAAGGCTGAGCTTAAAACCTCTGGTCCTGGTTTCACTGGTGTTAACACTAGCAAAGCAGCGGTACAAGAGGTCTGGATTACACACCTGGCTGGTTCCTCAGGCTGATAGAGCTGTGCTTTGTGCTCCTTTTCAGTAAGCCTTTTGTAAATGCAGCTGTCTCTTGCTCCTCTTGGTAGTTCTTTATAACCATGGGACTGTTAACACCATGGAGAAGGTAAGTAAAATTTTACCCCACTCCCACCACCACTGAAGGCCTCCAGGCTGAAACCCCAGCTGGAGTAAATCAGCCTTGTTTCCTGAACTTCACTGAGCCTCTGTCTTCCAGGTATGGGAGACAGATCCTCTGTCTTCCAGCTGCCTCAATGCAAAGAATTCTTCTCCCGCTTTTGGAAGCTCCTCACCTGAGTTTCTCTGTGTGGCTGCAAGTGGGCTTTGTTCTTACCTACTTGTGGGCCTTTGCTGTGATCCCATAATTGATCTTTGTAGTGGCCCTGATATTGGCCCTGTCATTTTAATTGGCAGTTAACACTTGTAATTGGTCCCGACTGTATCCCTCTGGCAATTAGCTCTTGTCACTGTGGTTCAGTTCCAAGTCCTTGATACCTGGTGTTAAGAGGTCCTAACATTGGCCTTCTTAAATGGCCCTTTGCTGTTTGTAATTTGGCCTGCTATAACTTTGGACATGAGCCACTCTGCTCCGCCCTGATCTCAACTGTACACTGATCTCAACATTAACACTTGTTGTAATTCTCCCTTTTACTGACCTCTGCAATCAATCCCTGTAACAGAGAATCATAACAGTAATTGAATGATAATCAGTAGAAGACGGTGCTCTAGCAGGGAGATGTGGTGAAGCATAGGACCCAGAAAAACTGGGTTAACTTTTTTTTATTCATGAAACATTCATACTGACTTTTGTGAGTGCATGCAGGCAGTCTTAACAGGGTGAGTGCCTCTTTGCATCTCTGCCTGTCATGGCACTAAATAATTTCTACAGCCCAAAGAGAGAATACAGAGTGTGGTGGGTTAGAGAAATGGCAAGGGGTGTCTAGGTGCTAAGTGTGGCAGGGTGAGAGCAAGTTCTTCTGTAAGTACCATGTTGTTTCAGAGATAAGCCTGCAAGGCAGCAAAACCTTTGCTGACGAATGATTTCTCAAACCGTTAACGGGCTGAACATAGCTGAACATCTGGGGAAGACACCGGAGCAGCTGTTGCTGCTCTTTAACTTTCCCTCTGCTTTGCCTTTAACCAGAAAAGTGCTGGCACAAGGTAACAAATGTGAAAAGTGGTGACTCTCAGGGCAGGTGTATCCCTGCCCTGGATGGAGAAGTTACACAGCCCTATGAATGAGATCACAGGCCATAGCGCAGGGTGTGTGTGTTTGCCCCTGGCAATTTTAATGAGAAGGAGGCCTATGGTCCTCTAAGAGTCCTGTAGACACATGTGACTCGTGGTCCATCTGAAAATTCCTGTCTTGTGGCTATTTGCTATTTCTGCAGTTAATCCATGCTGCAGTAGTAGGAGCAGATAACTTTAGTGACCTCAGATGTCCTGCATAGGAATGAAAGTTCTTCTGAAGGTGAATCACTGCAATGGAGATCTGAGCATATCGCTTGTGCAAGGAATACTCAAACAAGGAACTGTCTTGCATAAAGCCTTTCCTTTTCAGATCTAGGAACAGGAAAAGGCTAAGCAAGGAAGCTTGCTGAACTTGTAACAGCTTGTACTTACTATAAAAATGTTACTAATGCTGGTGGCAAAGCAGAACATGGAAAGCTGCTTTGTTGTGGATGTTTTAGCGTGGTTCTCCTGATGCTGTGACATGCACAGAAGATTAGGAGACCCTGGTTTTAGTCCTGCCTGTTGCATGAACTAAACTGATCCATGCCACCTCTCTGCATCCTGTTTCCTCACTCTTTCTCTGTCTTTTCATGGTGTGACAGATGTAGCATATGGGGCCCCGAGCTCCAGCTGGGCTCCAGATACTATTGCAGTAGGTTTGTTACAATACCAATAACATGCTGACTAGGGGCAGTGGAGTTACCTCATACCATTTCTGACACACAGCAGACAAATCAGGTTAGGAGGTGGCTGCGTATCTCCACATCAGCCATGTGCCAATGATTTTTATAGGGTGGTCAAACACTGCAACAGGTTTCCCAAAGAGGTTGTGGCATCTCCATCCTTGAAGAAATTTAGAACCTGACTGAAGACAGCCCTGAGCAGCCTCATTTTGTTGACCCTGGTTTGAAGAGGGCAATTGGACTACACAATCTCCAGAGGTCCCTTTCCACCTCATCCAGTCTGTGATTCTGTGTTGTAAGAGAGTCATAGAGGTGCAAAGAGATCCTGGAGGGTCCTTCTTCTGGCACAGGTACTGTGGGGCATGGCCCTGAAGCTGTCTCCCAATGACCTCCTGGAAGCCTTTGATGCAGGGAGCTTGGCAGTGCTGCGGAGTTGTAGGTATCTCTAGGACCTGTAGTGTGGTCCAGGAACGATGCTGTACTTCAGAGAGGCCTTTAGGTTAGCTGCTAACAGCCACAGCTCTCCTCCCACCTGGACTGCAGGTGCTGTGCTGCCAGGAGGGCCAGCACAGCCTCTTATTCTATGTTTCTTTTTTGGTTAGTAACTATATGTATGGGTAATAGCAGCAGCTGCTCTTTGGGAGACTTTGGTTACTCCCTTTAACTAAAACACCATGGTTAAATAACAGCTGAGAACACAGTGAGCAGGGAGGACCCACACTGTTTCTCACGACAGTTGTGGCTGCCAGCTCTGCATAGCTCCCACACCAGTGTCTCAGAGCAGTGGTGTGTTTATTTTCTTCCCTAGTGTGTGTTGGTATTTCACTTTTTTCCTGACAGAGATAAATGATTTCTTTAGATCTGAATAATAAGTAAGTAAAATAAATGTGCCCGTCGAGTTGGTAATTCTGACTCAAGTTCAGGCACACTGAAAACTCAGTCTGGAAAGTTTGTGTCAATTTTGACTCACAAGGTTTGCAGTGGCATTTTGTTACCTGGTCTTTGCTTCCCATTGTTTTGTTCTTTGAGTTTCTAGTTCCTTCTAGACTGATTTAGCACAAATAGGATTGAGAGTCAACCCAGCCAGTGGCTAATGTGCCATGCACTGAAGATGCAGCTGCAAACCAGAAATGGACAGAAAGGCCAGCCTGAAGGTCTGAGTTGTGAGGCTTCTGTAGGTAAAACAAGCCCTTTTTCTGCAAGATCTCATCAACTCGCTAGACTGGGAGCTGAGGCTTGAAGAAAAATGTGGGCTTGTATGGGCTTACCATATAATTGAGACTTGGCAGTATTTTCATCATCTGAGAGTGTATCCAGAATATACCTGGTTTCAGACTCCTTTCATTGCAAATTGTTGAAGCAGGTGCTGTATGTCATTACTGATCAGTGCAGAATGTAGTGGAGTGGGGACTTTGGCCTTACTAGGAGCCCCTAGGCACTGAGATCATACTTTGTAATGAATAACAGCATATGGACATGGGGTGATCTCGGACAGGGCCTGATTGCACTCTCTTGCCTGTATCATGTCTGTGGGGTTTTTTTATACGAAGTCAGTGAACTGCACTGATTTGTATTAGTGGAGTGTCTGGTGCATTGATTCCAGGAATGTTGCTCCTGATTTACACCACTGCAAAAGTGATCATAGACTAGGCAGGTGCAAATGTGCATATTTGATGTAGACCTCTGCTTTCCCTCAGAGTGCTTTTGGAGTAGCTTGCCAGTATATTTTTGCCTGTAAAGCCTCTAATTCTTCTGTGAAGAGGAAAGCAAATGTTATTTCACAAAGAGAATACGATGTCTCTCTTGATAGAGGCAGCCTGTATAAATCTGTAGTAATAATACCAATAATAATTATTATTATTGGGTAATCTCCTGTTCAGGATTCTGACTGCACAGGCAGTTCCTCTGCATTTTGACAGCCTTGTGGCCAGTAAGAAAGCGTTAAAAATGATGCAAGCATTTAGCATTTGTGAACTTAACTCTATAAACTTGATGGAGTGAAGAGAATCTTTTTGTTCTGTGCTGAGCTGAGAAATATTCTGGCACTCTGGACACCTGCCATCTTCCCCCTACTGCCTCTTTTATGTCCTGCTGTGAATTTGCAGTATCTTCTGCAGTGGCAGCAGCTGGCAGGACTCTGGTGCCTTTACCCCCCTGACAACTTTCTGTATTTGTACAGCACCTTGCACTACATGGCCCAAGATCCTGTGCAGGGCTCCTTAGGGCTCCAGCAGTGAATGTGATAAATAATGACAATAAAACATGTCAACAATGAACAACGTGACCCTGTAAATCATCAACAGCTAGAGCAAGTGTTTCCTCTTTGGAAAATAGTCACCCTCATGTCTGTATTATTCTTTCATCTCTTTATTGTCTTTCCTGTGCTAACATCGGACAGCAGCCAAGCAAATCCATGGGGTAAATATGCCAGAGCAGATCCACAATCTGAGTGGAGGTGAGGTGCTGGGGTGTTGGTAGAGCCGCACTGATTTATGTCATTGCAGTGCAGCCCCCTTGTCCCTAGGACACCCTCCTGTAATGCTAAACTGGGTGTATAATTCCTGTAATCAGTCAGTAGGCATATTTCTGAGAATGAGATCTGAGCCAAGAGCAGAAATCTAATTCAGGATCTCAGGCGATCTTTCTTTCTTCTAACTGGTGGCCTTGGGCTCAGAGTGACTGACTCACACAAGGAAATGAGTGTGACCTGTACGTTGTTACTGCTATATGTGCACGTAAGGGCAATTGAGTTGGTTGATATCTGATGAAATCACTGATGACTTTTTGGTGACCTCTGATGGAAGGGTCACGTTTGAGACCAGGAGTTTTTTTTTTTCTGCACAGTGGTCTGTCATAAACAACAGCACCTCATTTCCACATGCTGGCTCTGCAGTAAACAGCAGCAGTCCAGCATTTCCAAACTTGCCTGTGTAAAAGTCGGAGTCTGAACCTTTAGTTAGTTTAAATCAGTGCAGCTCCCTGGGAATCAAGGGAGCTTTACTTACCTCCACCAGCTGGTTCTTAAATGCAAGGGTAGGCACTGAATACTGTGGGGTATCCAGGTTTCTATCCCACCACCTGAATGGGTGTGCTGCTTATACTAACTTTTGAGCAGCAGAACATTCTTAGTAGTAGAGAATGTACAATTAGGAATCAAACCTTTATTTTCAAGGCTTGAAAATGTTGGTCAGAGCAACATATGTGATCTCTTGTCAGTTGCTGGAGCTTACATGTATTTGTTTCTTCTGCAGTTTACAGTAGTTAGTAGCAAGTAAAGAGAGAATCGGATCACATGCTATCTGGTTCAGCCCCAAATACAGCTGCTGATGTTTAGGAAAAATCAGGGAGTAGTAGGGGAGATGAATTAGGGGAAGACTGAAACCCATCCCTTCTGGCTGCCCGAAAGGGGGACTGTGTGCAAACTTGAAGGCTACGGATCTCACAATATGGAAAATAGGCGAGGGTTAGAAATGTCAACCCCACAGTTCAGGAGGTTGACAAGGAGTCAGAGAACCACACAGACCAGAATATATAACCTGCAGCCTATGGCCCATGACAATATCTATCTTTACCAGTGAGCAGTCCTGCCCCCAGTCTTTGCTTGTCATATGGCTGACCTGTCTTTCACATGGAAACTTTGTAGTACTGACAGTATATATATATATATATAT
>VYZV01020519.1:538911-568358 GCA_013401275.1 Pandion haliaetus | reverse complement strand
TTTTTTTAGGAGCTGCCCTACCAGTATTGTTTTCCACTGATCTCATTGGAGTCTTGATCTACTTTCAGCCAGGATCCAGTTCTCCATACTGTTGTGTGTTGTATGTGATTGTTGAGTTGGGGCTGTTTGGCATATTTCAGAATTAGATTGCTCTTCAGTCCTTGCTGAGGCTTCTCTCTGCATGCACTAGGATTAGTGAGGAGGTGAGGAAGAGTGCTGACATACTGCTGCTGAAGGATGAACCTATAGTTGAGGGAAAGGATTGGGCTCAGTTGGTTTCACAGCTGCTGTAGTCATTGGTGTCAGCAGAGGGTT
The DNA here is from genome assembly GCA_013401275.1 of Pandion haliaetus. NCBI lineage: Eukaryota > Metazoa > Chordata > Aves > Accipitriformes > Pandionidae > Pandion > Pandion haliaetus. Next base: position 568,043 of record VYZV01020519.1, on the reverse strand, counting down.
TGCTTAATTACATTATGTATTTTGGGCTGCATCATCATATGTTACAGGCCAATTGAAGTAGCATATGTGACTTTCCACCAGCTAAGAACTGGCCCTCACCTCATGCTCCTGCTCTGCACAGCACCACTGCCATTGTATGTACTTCTACTTGTCTGCACCTCCCTTGCTGCCTAGGACAGGTTGGCAGGACTGGATGTGGCTCCCCTTCCTACCTGGGCACTCTGTAGGATGAGCAATCACAAACCTCCAGTGATGAAATGTTTTTTGAGGAGTCAGTGAATGGCTCTGAAAGACCCCTTTCACATTCTGCACTAACGAATGAAGCTCCTCGTGCCATCAAAGTAAGATTGATAACTCCTCTGACATTTCATATTCAATATTCTGAATATTGAGAGGTGTGGGTTTCCCTTGAGACATGACACCAACCTTTCTGCTTCTCTCCCCCTTCGTCTCTGGAGAGCCTGCTGGAAGACTGGGGGGAGGGGGGAAAGAAAAAGAACAGAGACCTGGGGTGGGGGAAAAGGAGAAAAATGACACAGAGGAGCTTTTTCCTTTTTTGACTTCATCAGCAGCGAGTCTCTCATTTCAGAGCCTGGCAAATGGAATTGTGCTGCTCAGCCACGATGAATGATCCTGTTTCCCTACCCCCCACCCCAGCAGGGTCATGGAAATAGGCTTCAAAACTAAAATAAAAATGTTCCTGTTTTTATGGACACTAGAACCTGTGATCTGTTTCAGTTGAGAATTTTTGAGAGGTCAGATTTGGGAGGAGATAGGGGGAGAGAAAAATAAAGGGAGCTCAAACCAACCTGAAGTGGACTTTTTTTTTTATATATTTGCCATGAGGAGGCAATCCAGCTATTTGTCTATCCAGAAAACCAGGCGTTGCTTAAAGAATAAGAACTGGAAAAAATTAGTTTCTAATTGCATTTGTCCCCTCCCGACTCCTTCTCACTACCTGATGTTGTGAAAGGAAGGTAGTGGCACCTGGAGCAATTGCAGATACCCAGAAATGTAGTTCTGGACACATCTTTGCCAGGTGGGAGTTGTCCTAGCTCAGTTCACTCTGAAGGGGTTAGCCCAGATCAGTTTTCTGCTTCAGCTGTTCAGATGCTGAACGAAAGACCCTAGATGCAGCTTTGTAATACTGTTTTCTGTCCTATTATGCCCGGGAAGGAAATAGTCTGCATTTCCTGCTGTAGCATGTTAATGTCTCAACTGATGTCACCCTGTATGACCTGTCTCATGAAATCCACCTCAGCCAGAACATGGATGAAAAAGCCTCATGTAGCTCTGCTCTGTCTCATCTGCTACCTCAGCCAGTTGGATGAGGTGGCCTAAATTCCAGCTAGTCAAGCTGGAACAGGTGGACAGGTGTTTTTGAAGGTTTTAAATTTCCCAAAGGAAATGCGCTGTGTAGTGATGAAATTTAGCCTGGCCGCATCTGGCCATGGTATTATCTTGGTCCATGTTGTGCCTGTGGATTCACAGTATATTAGTAAAGGGACCCTGCAACATTGAAGTCTATGATGGGCTTGTCTCCAAGATGCTGTCTGTCCTCCACTATCTCCCTGAAGGTCCCACACAGGTGCATGTGCTGGCAGTCCAGAGGGCAAGCCTGTGAGAAGGCAAACAGGCAGTCGTGGCAGTGACATCTCAGGGCAAGAGGCGCTCTGTTGGCAGCTCAGCTTCCTCAGTGAGAGTTTCCAGTGCTGCAGCACAAAAGCTGCATGGTGCATAATGTCTCCTATACTGCTGAGAGTCATTTTGCAGATGGGGCACAACTGGCTTGCTTTGCAGTAGGTTGGGATGGCTTATTCTCCTTAGCATAAAAGAAATATGTTGTCTGGGGAAGGGGGTGGATTGCAGCCTCTTATGCAGGAAAAACCTCCCTCTGCAGGCTATGGCCCGGGGCAGACATTCTTTGCTTGCTCACAGTAATTCACCATCTCTCAAGGGACCCATTGAGCTTATTTAACAAAGGTCAGCTAAATTTTCTAGTATCCTGCTATGAAAGCAGGATTAGCAGAAATCTTATTTATCCTTGGTGTCCAGCTACTTGACTGTTCACTTCAAATTGCCATGGTGGCATAAGTCCGAAATTGGTGTGGTCATGGTGGACAGTCTTAAAGTGCCCACTGCATGATGACTTGGAAGAGGGTGCAGCTGTACAGAGAAGGCTTGATTTGCTTCTTCACTTTCCCTGCTCTGGTTTTGCATGGCTGAGACTCCCTAAGTTTGAGTCACTCATGTTTTTCATCAGTCTGTATGATTATAGGAAATTTGGGCCAATTCTGACCTTAAAGTGGACTTGTTTTCAGAGGCAGTAGAAATAATTGTGGCTCACTGTGTGTTGTTTCTGCTTGAGAGATGTTCCATGAATTTGTCTGTTGTGAGTATTTTCATTGCTGCTCTTCGTGGCCTGATGGCCTTGTCTCAGTTGGGGGTCTGTGGTGCTAGGTGCTGTGCAAAGCACGATAGGAGGCAACAGCTGCTCTGAAGACTGTGCAGTCTAAATGGATATGGCTGCCAGGTTTGCAAGGATGGTACTCTGGTTTTCTCAAGCAGGGTTCTGTTACAGCCTCTTCCTGCTTGCTCCCATGAGACACATAATTTACCTGTCCCTTTCTCTTTCTTTGTGTTATTGAATATGTGTATCCCACTTCTGGGATCTCCCCAGTCACACCAATGAACAGCATGTGCTCCTAGCTTGTGGTGTGCAAGAGCTACCTCTGATGCCTCCTGCCCCAGATTTTGCTGTATAAGCAGCCTGTTAGCAGTTGCTGGAGCACTCAGAGGGTCTGCAGCCTTACTGGCAGCAGGAGCATTTCCACATACCACCTGGCTCGTCAGTGGGGTTATGGTAGCTGCTCTATGGCTAGCTGGGGATAAGTAACCACCAAAAGCCTGGGGAGCTTTTGCAGCTTCCCCAGGATGTGGTCAGGGAGCTTGCAGCAGACCTGAACTCCCAATCTTCCGAGAGCAGCAGCAGTGTCTCAAGCACAGGGTCACCCTTCCCTTCACAGCAATGGGTGCAACTGCTGACTACAGCTGGCTAAATGGTTAGTGCAGCAGGCACAGAAAGCAGAGGGGGCTGAGTGGGTCAAGGCAAAGCAAAGGAAGGCAATGGCAAGGGCTGAGATGAAAGCCTCCTAGCCCTTTGCAGTTGAGGCTGGAGCAGCTCTGTCCTTCCCAGACTTCTACCTGCAGCTCCTGAGTGAGTATAGCTGGAACTGTCAGTTCTGCTGATATGAATTAAAAGCAACATGGCAAGTGGTGTTTTCTAGCTGCTGTAATTATCTCCTGAGAAGGAAACAAGCAGCTGCCTTTGGCACAGCTCTGATCAGCTGTCTCAGGAAGGGCAATTGCAACTTCACCTGTTGGGTTTCCTTTTGTTGATGTGCTGTGATACTCAAAGTCAATGAGGCTGGGTACCATGAAAGCTTGATCCTGGCACAGCAAAGAGCTGGATGGGGAGGCAAGCTCCTGCCTTCAGGGAGAGTCTGAGCACTGATCACTTCCAAGGTTAGATTTCAGCCTTCTCTTCAACCCTGGGACCAATTCCTGCTGTAAAAAGACACTGATGATGTTTCTACCATGGAGGAAGGAGCAAAGCTTTTCTTTTGAATTTCCAACTGTGTCAAGAGTTAAAAACAAATCAATCTGTGTGTCTTGGTTTCATGGTCCCCAGTCTCATCTAGGCCATGAAATACTGTGTAGGCTCAGAGCCAGATGTGCTTTGTCTTTTAAAGGAAAAGGCTTCACAGTGGATATCAGTGTTGCGTCATGTCCTGCTGGTATCTCACATATGTGGTGCCTGGGCTAAATGTAAAAACCTGACTTGCTGTGATTCGGTAGCCAAGTACGTTCTGTGCATTTCTGATGTTGTCAACTCTTCTATTTCTCCTCCAGTGCTCTCCCATTCTCCCCTTGTACAGGTGACTTGTGTTACGTAAGATCTTACTTTCAAGCACGGACCCTTCCAAGGGTGTGTGTTATCTGAAGGTGCAGATTGTATGACAATAAGATAGCCTGGCTTTATTGTGATGGAAGTTAGGCCCTGTGTAATTGATACTGTTGTTTCTTGGCCATTGGCTCATCAGAGCCGTGGTGTTTCCTTCCTATCATCGTGCATACCTCCTTCAAAAGATCACCTGTTCTGAAAAACATTTCCCTCAGTGGGAGAGGGAGCTGAAGAAAATGCAGCTCTGAAGAGGCAACACAGATTCCACTACCCATAATTCTTGCTGATCTAATTTTTGGCTAGAGTGGACATAGACTGAAGTATGCGTTGTCTGAAAAGGTAGGTGTCATACTGTGTACTCGCATCTCCCTAGGCACTTGGTCAGGATGACTTCTGCTTAGGGAAGGACATCAGAACTCGGGGATGGGAAGGAACTGCCTGGGTTTCAGAGTCTAGTCTCCTACAGTGACGGTGGCAGTCTGTGGTCAGATGTATAGCCCAGAAGTGGCTGCAGAAGTATCAGTCCATAGGCCCTGACTGCTCACAGACCCTTCCCCAATCCTCTGTGAAGCCTACTGTGCACCAGGCTTGAAGCCACAGCGATGTGAGGAGGAAAGATCAAAGACTGGGCCAGGCATCTAGTGGGTAAAAAGACACTGATGGTCCCATGCCACACCTCACTGTGCAGAACAAAGTGAAAGCTTCCTGCCTCCCAGCAAAGGTGACCTAAAAAAATATAAATAGCACGTGGATGTAAATCATCACCAGCCCCATCTTCTCCGCTGGCGTATTCCAAGCCTGTACACCAGTGTAGGCATTCCCAGGCCTGGACAGGGAACCAGCAGCACACTGCAAGAGCAGTGGGGGCTTTAAAGTAAGAGATGTGCATCTACCCTTCTGTGTGCAGACAGCCTTTCCTCTGTGATGAATTAGTGTGTTTCATGGCTCAGGCTGGGATACCTTGTGCAGCCATGGACTGTCTTCATCTGTCCAGCAGCAGACAAAGGAAAGGAGATGCTTGCACAGCACCAGGAAAGAGAGGAAGCCAAAGGAAAAAAGAGAGGGAGAATAGGAGGCAGGAGGAATTTTCTTTTTTTTTCCCCTTTCTCTTTTTTTATTCTTCCTGTGCTCTGCCTGTTCCCGTCAAAGCCACTGGAAATTGTTACCGACAGATCGAGTGTCTTCCAGTTTCTGTGTCAGGGAGTTTTGCTGATTCTATGAACCATGCAAAAGAGGGGTCAGGCAAGAGAAGGAGAGAGCAAGAGAATGACCAATTCAGCAGAGCTTTGGCTTTATCACTGATCTGGTCAGGTTCACTGGGTTTTAACTCCATGAGCCAGTCAGGCTTAGAAACTCACACCTTTGTTATCACCTTTCAAGAGGGGGGAGCAGGGCAGTGTGAATTCTCTGGGGTCATCAAGAGAGACAGGCCAGGGATCATCTCCCGTAGCAGAGACTGCCTTGCCCTTGCCCTCCACAGCATGCCAGACACTTGGATGCTCTCTGTCAAGTTTGATCACTATTTATTACTGCACAGATCAGAGTGGGGATAAAGGCATGTTGGAGGAGGTTTTGGGTCCTGCTTGGCCCTACCATCATGGCTTTAGGGCAGGGAGGACCATGAAGGGATCAAAACTTGCTAGCACCAAGTACCATTGCTGTTTGGGTCCAGGTCAGAACAGAGCTCTGAGATCATGGGACTACCTCTGGTGGGAATAGAGGCTGTATTTGTACGGGTCTGAAAGCTAAGACCACCTCCTGAATGTCCCTGTAAATGCCTTGTGTGTGGCCTACATACAGCTTTTCTCTGCTTGCCCATGAGCTCCTGTGCCTGGTGTTCTTGGACACCCAAGGTCCCTATGCTCAAAAGGACGTGATGCGGCCTGTGCACAGCTAAGGAGGGGCCCTGGGGTCTTGTACCTGGCAGTATCATCATATCCAAGGAATCTGATGCTCACTGTTGCTATACCTGCATGTGAAGGTTATACAGGACCTGATAGCATTGGCAGTCATGCTAAAGGTGGCAATTGGAAGGTGAACTACAGTCACTGGGAGGATTAGGCTAAACAGACATCCCAGACTGGTGTAAGAGACTGGGAAAATATATTTGGAAACTTTGCTGAATCCTTTTCTGTGATGAAAAACCAGCAACAGGAAGTCTTACAGTAGTGAGAGCTTGGGAAATTTCTTCTAGAAGCTGGAGTCTAGCAGCCATGAGAAACGGTGTGTCTTGTTGGGAACATGTTACTGCAACTGGTAGTCACTTTGCTGGAGGCTTAGGCATGCCTGAGCTTAAGTGGAGGCTTGGGGGATCTTTACTTAGTTGGAATAAAGTCTCTGCAGGTCCAGATTAGTTCATTAAAGCTGGGTATCTTGCTTCTGCTCACTGCTAAAGCTTTGCTCTGACGTGTTACTGGTAACATCGCTGCTGAGTGTGCAGGCCATGAAAAAAGATACCTCTCTGCCTTTGGAAGTAGGTTCCTGTATCATCGTGGCTACCTGCAGAGTGGAGGTATAGAAGCTTAAGTAGCATTGCTCAGTGGAAGAGAGGAGTATTAAGTCACTGGGACTTCAGGATCCTGTTCCTTTCTTGGTTGACATGGACCACTAGGCTGTTTGAGTGCCTCTGTTTCCCTCTCCAGAAGGGGTCTGCTGTGACCCTCTGCTCCAGAGAGTCTACAAGAACTGTTCTCCTGCTGCAGCCAGTAGGGCTACCAGCTCAGGAAGGGTGTCCACAAGGGGCCCCCCAAAGCGCACATTGAAGACCCAAGAACTCCGCCAGCACTGCAGTGTTCTGCATAACTATTTAGCTGTCAGAGCAGGAAGGCAGAACGATCAGCCAGTGCTGGGGATAGCGAGATTAGGGAACGACATGCACATTTTGGTGGTGGCTTTGGCAAGGACAGTGCTGAATGCAGAGATTCCAGAGGATGTGTACAAATAGCAGTGGGGCTGGTGCTCCTCTGCAGGCTGATGGGAACCAGCTTTCCTGCTGATCGCTGGCCTGTGCTATTCCTGCAGAGAGAGCAAGATGTTGGCTGGGTGTAAGTCAGTAAAAAAAAAAAAATTGTGTTCCTTCAGCAAAAGGTTCCTGGAGTTTGGAAAGTGGAGGGAGATTGAGGGGAATGTCAGCTGACCTCACTTTCACCACCAGCAGAAGGCACAGAGGGATGTCAGGCAGCTTTCTGTGTGTGTGCTGGAGCTGTATGGGGGGATGCTGCTGCTTCCTGTGGTGGTCGAGAGGCCTGGGCACATGGTAGGTTTTGTACAAACACAGGACACAAAGCTCTCTGTTACCCAAAGAACTAACAGTCTAAGGTGAGACAGGGTTGCTGACGTAGGTGTCGTTGAATGAGTAGGAGAAATGTGAGTTTATGCCTCCTTGGCTCTGAATAGTTTGTTGCTGGGGCTGAGCAACTAGAGATCACCTTCTGCAAAGGAGGACATCTCTAGGGTCTCTCAGCTCCCTCCCTCAGGGCAGCTTATCTGTGAAGGGTATGGGAATCAAGGGAGTAGTGGTGGTGGTGGAGCTCCTAAAAGGTTCAGATGGATCTGATCTGCAGCACAGTGGGGAAGAGTGATAACTTGATAGTTGGAGTTTCTGCTTTCCCTGAGTAACTTTGCTTTATAGCTTCTGACATGGTGGCAACATGGCAGGAATATGCTCGGTGCTGGTAGGTAGGGACTCCTGGAAATACTATTGCTGGGTCAGGTGATAGCCCCAGCTCAGGGTGGGGTTTTGTTACTGTAGGTGCTGTACCCCTGAACAGCAGCCTGGATCCTGCACTGCAGAGCTCTTGGGCAGAAAAGAAAAGTGGGGAAAAGAGATACAGCAGAGTGGGTGTGGTTGGGTCCAGGTCAGCAACAGAGTCTGGAAATGGTCCCAGGCCTCCTGACTCTGAAGCTTCTCATCTTTCTTCAGGTTCATCTCCCTTGGCAATTAGTTGCTCAGCTGTGGCTGGGTGAGACTATCCTGGACCAGGATACCCACTGGAGAACTGTAGCTCTGTGCTCTTAAGCTGCTTCATCTGAACAGAAGTTAACTGGCTTATGTGTGAGGGGTTGGCCTAAAATGTCAGCAGGAAGCAGAATAGTGATGGGCTGTCTGCAAGTACAAACCTTTTTTCTCCAGTCTTTTTTCTTTTCCCTTCACATTCCTTAAAGCACCCCAGAAGGTGTCAAACTGATGTTTCTTACTAAAGGAAAGATTCGGTGAGGTTTTTGGAAGACGTCTTTGTCTTGTCTCTGACATTGCCTGGGCTGGCCACTGACAGCAGGAGAATAGAGGTGGATTCAGTACTTGGACTGGAAAGAGCAAGTGTTTGAGGTGGGTTGTTAAATCCTCTGAGGATCTGTGACACAGTCTTAGAGCAATTTCAGGCAGTTTGTTCCCCTTCCTGCACGGGTGTCACCTGTGCCGTGGACTGTTTTCTGATGGCTTCTGTGGGCACTGCTGATTCCCAACTGTGCTGCAGAGTTTCAGAGGTGTCCGATGTCCTGACTGCTAATAAGTAGAAACAGAGTAGACAGCTCTTGAATTTGACTAGTTGTGGGCAGCACCAAGGGTAATTCAGTGAGTAAAGGATCTTTTAATTTTGCTTCTTGTTTCAGAACAACTTGAGTTGTATTTTTCAGCTTTTTCTTCACCATGAGAAAAGCACAAAGCAAAAGCTGAGATTATCATCTACTCACTTGTCTCCAATACTCTTCATGCTTATTATTGTATGTGAGAGCTGGTAACTCTGCAGGGAAAAAGAGACCGTGTCAGCAAACATCCCAAACCAGACAAGCCTTAAGACAGTTGAGATTCTGTGCAAAGCACATAGACACCAGTTCAATTCCATTGTAGTTGGCTTTGTATTTCATGTGCTTTCTTCTCCTGTGGTGATGCTCTAATTGTTTTCATGGGGTTGTCTGAAAATTTCAACTGGACTTGACTTCAGAAATGCAGGCTTTGGGTTTCAGAAGGTATTGGTGAGAAATACAGGGAGGAAGGAGACAAGCAGCCTTTGGTGGGAGTCACCCAAGTGTGGGTACTGAAGGTGGCTCTCAAGGGTGGTGTCTTCTGAGCGTGGGATCATGAGCAGCAGCGACATTCTGTGGACAAGGTGCACCTGGATGGCCTGGAGCATCCACTGGCAGAACCAGCCCTAGTAAGTCTGGAAGGAGCGTGTACGCAGCAGTCACGAAGAGGAGAGGGAGAGACCTATGGTGTGGTACTTATAAGCTAGGGGAACTTCTATTATATGGGCATTACAATTAGCAAAGGGGGTGTTTGTGCTGAAAGTGTGTGTGCGGAGAGGGGGGAGTCAGGGAGGGGAAAGAGCTGGCGGTGATGGGAAGGAAGGGAGGGTGCCCTGACCTCTCCTCATAGCCCTGACTGTGTCCCCATCTGAAGGTCTGGCATATCCACTCTCACTACTTAATGATAGTGACATTACCCATCCGCCCAGCATCGCGGGGCTTTTGTCTTCATTCAGGCAGAAATGAAGTTCTCCTGGGCGCACTTATCAATCACTGCAAAGCTCCAGCTGTTCCGGAGCCTTTGGATCGACTTCAACAGCCGTGCTTACAAATTGTCTCTGAATAGCACCGAGCTGAGACCCCCTTTTTTGTCATTGTCTTCCGACAAATGTTTTTTTTCGGCAGCCTTTCGCAGACGTTGCCGGCTGCCTTCTGCCGCGGTGATTGAAAACAGGCCTGTTTTGCATTCTCCTGCCGGAGTCCTGGGTTCAGGGAGCTGTCCCTGAGTGCCACTCCAGCGAGTGCTGTGCCAAAGACAATTACATGCATAGTTTTGCTGATTGCATTAAAATCATTAGAATGAAAGATTCTGAAATCGTACATTAAGGGGGGAAATTAGAAAAAGCTTCAGAGACAGACAGCAGCGTCCCCAAAGTGAGGGCAATACAATTAGCTCAAATTGTGTTACATACACACAGACTAGGAGTAGCTCCTGTAACAAATGACCTTATTATTGCTGCTCCCTCTCTCCCTCCATTCCTTTTTGTCTCCTTCACTCCCTTCTCATTCCCTCTTCCTTTTTCTCTCCTCTGAAACATCTTCTTTGCCAGGACCACCATTCTCCTTACTCGTCTCTTCACCTTGCTTTTCTCCGCTTCTTTTGCCTTGAGGAGTACCTGGGAAAGGTTGGTCATGGGATCTCTGGAGTGTGGTACTTTGCTTTCAGAGCTGCTTTGCAGGCCATTTAAGAGGAAGTGAGTAAGTGCAACCCCAGAAGTTAATTTTCATCTGAGCAAGAAACTTTGCTCTCCTGGGGAACAAGGAAGTACATGACTCCAAAAGCTTTGTACATGCACCAGCCATCAAGAAGATCAAAGCATTCAGCTGTCTAGCTATACTCCATATGCAGTGCCAGGAAAGAGACTAGTAACTATGCCTGAGGTGGGAAATGTTCCTGCATACCACAAACAACAGCACAGTGGGAGATGCAGAAAGGTTAATTCTTGAGGGGAGAATGAAGCTTCTCCAGTGCAAATTCTGGGTTGTTGGAAAAAAATCACATTATGCCAGGGCTTATGGGCCAGCCCCTTTGTCATCCTGTAATCACAATAACAGAGAGCAGTTGGCCACCTATGAGTGCCTTACAGTTCACGGCCATAGTATTTAAAAAAAGCTGAAGGTAAGAGGATTGGACTCTCAGGGGCTTGGTTGAATGGTGATCAGTCTCTGAGGAAAAGGAAGAGGATTACTGAAAATACTGCAAAAAGAGGGAACTGGGAGGATGAGAACTTTCTGGGTGATAGCAAAACTCCAAGGTCTTGGGGTCAGAGAGACCTGCTAAAAGCTCAAGGAATCAAAGAGACTGCCTTGTGGAAAAAGAATGTGAACTTTATGTGGATGCTGGAGACTGGACATGCCACCAAAGACATTTGTCATCCTATCTAGACAATGCCAAGAAGATGATGAAAGACTGTGGTCATTGTTTGTGTGAAGATGGACTCCAAAGCATGTCATATGAATTGAGCAAGGTCAACCAGGGAACCTGTGTCAGTCAGGGACTGAAATGCATCTTCCTCAACTGGTAGTCAATATCTTAACTGGAAAACCAGTTACGTGTCACTCTGCACTGTGACACTGTACTGCTTCTCTGCTGGGACTTGTGGTAGTTATGGTTTGGGCTGGGGTAGCTTTTTTGTTTCCAGTGTAACAGCTTGCAGCAACCTGTGTCAGCTATGCCTGTGCATCAGCTTGTCCTGCTTTGCTCCTGGTGCTTCCAGTCACACATGATCTTTGTGTCCTGCTATAACATTATTCAATGTAGATCTTGTGTTTGTGTCTACTTGCTGCTTCCCCAAAGCCTGGACGTACTATGCAGGCTCTGTTGAAATGCACATCGAGGCACCGAGCACAATGACATACACGTGGCAGTGAAGCAGCACCACTAGTCCAGGCTCTGTCTTGGGGTCTTTGCTTTGCTGTTTTCACTGCTCTGTGGCATCCTGGGCTGTAATCAGCTGGCCTAAATTCCACCCACATTTCTGTGCCAGGCTCCTATCAACTGACTCTGGATCTTCAGAGGAGCTGATGTCAGTAGGCACCCCTGTGCTATGGGGTCTGAAGACATCTGTGCAGTGTTCTGGGTATTTATTGTTAGTGGGGGGGGGGGTTCCTGCCCTTCCTGTGTATGCCTGACTTTAGGCTCCACTTCTGTTCTCTGAGATATAGAGTATTGTCTTTCCTCTCTGTTTACAGTCTAGACCAGGATCTTGTTCCTGACAGGAACTGCTGGGGAAGGCTTAGGGTAAAACTGTAGCAAAGGGGGAAGCAGCTCTAATACTTCCTTGATGTACTTAGCTGCTTGCAGCAATCTGTCTCAGAGACACCTGAACCAAGGTAGTCATTCAAAGCACTGTACATGGACAAGGCACTGTAGAAACTTCACATAAGAAGATATGCTCACTTCTCTTAATAGATTACAGTCTCAGATTAGACATGACAAAGAGGGAAACAGGATGTCTACTCATGTAAAGGTTTATGGGGAGGAGGAGGAAGCAGAGTAGATTGGTGATATAATGGGGCAGGGACCACAGTAAGTGTAAAAAACAATAAGAAGGGGAAAATGAAGGTAAGAACGGGGAAAGAGGTAAGGGAGAAGATATAATAGCAGAGTGAAGTTGGTGGAAGATTAAGTTGCCTTCCTAATGTGAATCAAAAGTGTGGATGGATTGTGTGAGACAAGTAGAGGAGTCCAGGAGGTGAGAGGATGGGGGTGTGAAAAAGGGAATGGATTTGGTATGGTAGGGCAGCACAGACAAATGTGACAGAGGTGGAGAAACCAGGCAGGAAAGGATATCAAACTAAGAAGACCTGTTACAGACATAGGAAAGGAAGTGCTGGGTTTAGTGGCTTTAAGGAAGAGAGGAATATATATTTTAGATAAGGGGAATTGGGTGTTAGAAAGACAAGTAGAGATACAGGCTTGAGCAGTATGAAGAGAGTAAAGTGATGGAAGAGAGGCAGATGAGGCTGAGGAGAGGAAGAGTCTGGGTTGCTCGAAGTCCAAAAGGGATCTGGAGATGCTAAGCAGAGTAACAGTGTGAGCTGTGGAGCCCAAAGATGACCTTAAAATATCTGCAGAGAAGTGGGATGCTAGGAAAGTGCAAATCTTCAAGGATATATCAGTAACCAAGACTCCTCCCAGTAGGAGAAGACCTGACTGGAGGCAGCTGTCCCTTATGGGGATTTCTGCTGCTTTTATTTCAACTTAACTCACAGGAGAAACAACCAAGAGTCAGTGGGATTTATCTCAGTTACCACCACTCCTTTTGTAGCATCTTCCTCCTTACCTTCTTTTGTGACCAGTTCTCCGCCGTCTTCCTAGCAACTGTTGGGCTGTAAGGGGTGTTGTGAAATTTTGGTATTGCAAATGCCAAAAGACAGCTTTGCCTATTGGAGGTAAAGACTAACCTTGGCTCTTTCAGAGAACGGTGGGAGACATTCATTCAGACCAGCCTCTCCCTGCAGGTTGAAGAGTCACGTGCAAACAGTCTACTCGTAGGCCTAAAAATGAGCAGGTTGTGGCATTCAACCTCTGAGGTGAAGCAGCAGAAAGATCAGACTGCATGGATGTAAGACTCTGATATTAACTTCCAGGCCACATTAATATTCAGCAAATGATACATAGCAGAACTTAGAGCAGTGCTGTCAGAAGATGCTCTTTGAATCTTCCCCACTGTCTGGCCTATATCACAATGTGCTCTCCAAAGTCAGAAATCCCATCCTGCTCTCATCCAGTGCAGACAGATTTCGTAGACTTTTCTGAGACAATACACACCTTCTCTACATCAACATGAGAGAAGATCTGAAAAGATCAGTTTCCTAGGGCAAAGTTAGCCTGTCTGAACACCTGTCTACTCTGCTGGAGAACCCACTGCTGCTTTTGATATTGCTTATAAAAGTGTCTGATTTCTTGTTTGCTTAGAAGTGAGGGGAAGGTATGGAAGGGCACAGACTAGAGTGTGTTGGGGCCAACAAGGGCCTGACTTTGTCAACTTCAACAGGCTTTGGATCAGGCCTTTAATGACAGTTTGCATGTGGGGTGGAGTGAGTAGGCTGAGAAGGGATGTGGTCTATGGCAGGATCACTGCAGAGAAAGGATGGTGCTTTACTGGGGGTGGAAAATGGAATTGTCACCGTGGAATGAATGAATTGTACAGTTTCTCTTTTGTAACCCAGGGAATAATTAAGATAGATGGGTAGATGAATTAGCTGTCCTGCAAGGTCAAAAGTGGATTGCCTTATTACTCTATTATTTCACTGTTGTGGAACTATCACCACTAACGCCTTTTTCATGATATTTTGTACATCGCACCAAAAAAAAAAAAAGTAAAAGAAAGAAAAAAGGGGGGGAGATACAAATTGATCGTTTGCTGGTGAAATCAGTCTTCGTCATCGCCAGCAGTGCTTGGATTAATGGGATTGAAGGCTGCTGGAGGTTCAGCCAGAGAGACGGGTGGAAAAACAAGAGAAATTGGTTTGCACCCCTGGGAATGGAATTGATGTGACTTGCACGGAGCTGTTGCGGTAGTGGTGGCTGTTATGCTGTGATGCTGTTTTTTTTTTTTTGGTTTTTTTTTTTTTTTTTTCCCCCCCAAATGGTAGATGGGAGAACAAAATAAATCCCTAGCTGGAATACTGGGTCACTACAAACATGGATGGTAAACTTCTAGGGTGTTTGGGAGGTCCAGAAGAATACGTTTGCTATAAGCCTTTAGGGAACAATAGAGCACAGTCCTTGTGAAACACAGCTGCTTTCTGGTGGTGGTCTACTATTCCTGTGGGGCTTTAAAGATGAGATTTGGGACAAGCGCTGGAAGCTGGACATTACTCCCATTACTGGCAAATACTCTCCAATCTACATAGCTGGCCACGGAGATCTTCCAAATGGACAAAGACCATCATGTGGGCATAATGGAACTAGAGGAGAGGAGACCAATGATAGGCATGGTTGTAGAACGAGAGAAACAGAGGCATATCAATTTAGGTCATTGTGTCTTTGACCTGGCAGTCATGGAAAGAAATATGGGGGTGCAGGGTAGATGCAGCACAGAACTCTGAAGTGCTGAAGTTAAGGCTATGCTTGACTACTCTTAAGCAGCAGGATGCATAGTGTTTATCTGAACAGCTTAAAAGCAGAGCTATTAAGAATGGGTTTCCAAATGTGGGTCTAGATCCAAGGAAGATGAAGTCAACACAAGAATTCTTCATGTGAACTGGAGATCTGGCAGATTGCTTCCTCAGTCAGAAATATTTGCCTTTTATCCGCCTCCCCTTTGGTCAACACCAATGCCAGCTATGAAGAAAATTAGCTATGAGATTGAAAGAGTGAAACAGATTATTTCTGAAACATATTGCGTGTGGTTGAAGGCTCAAGATACCACACTGCACAGCTGTGTCCTGTCCATGGAGAGTCAAACTGAGACTGGAGGTGGCTTTCTGACTCATGACTAGCTCTGGGAGCATTTCCCATAAATGAGACTATCCACAATGCAATAGTGTGCAGGGCAAACTTCCTTTTCACTTTACCTCCCCTCCTTTCCTGGGCTACACTCTTGACTGAGGGATGATGGTGTAAATTTGGCTGTGAACTCAAGGCTGTTTATATAAGTCTTCTGCACTTGGAGAGCCCTCCCCTCTTGATAGTTAAATTAACTTTTTCCAGTCTTGTAAGTCCAGAATAGCATAAAAGTAGAATGAAGACTACTAAGGTATAATACAGCTGTGAGCTCTCTGTGTTCATCTCAAAAACACGTTAATGCTGAAGTCTAAAGAGGGCAATTTTTATCTCGGACAACTAGTGGGTAATGTTTGGGCAGGGCTTGGGTGGAAAGGCTGACCTCCCCACCCAAGATGTCTGTGGGACAGCATAAGCTCTCTCATTCCTCTATGCAGCACCATTAGCCAGAGCATCAGTGAGAAGGGGGCAAAAACTTGACAAAGGAAACATTTAAAAGAAAATTCAGGAAGTGGGGTGTGCAACCCCAAAACTCTCTCAGCACCTTCTCTGCTTTCTTCTGTGCTCAATGCACAGATAGAAAAGATGGGGGTGGGGTGGGGCAGAACTGGGAAACTCCTTTTCCAGCACTGTGAACAGTACAGAAGCAAGACCTTGATGCAAAACATTACGGTGTTTGCATCAGGCAACTGGCTCTGAAGATAGTCAGGGTGAGCTGAGCCTATTTACTAGGAGGAAGAACAGCTGCTGCACAGGGCCACTGATGTTTTCTGCTCTCAGATCTGCACTGTGGATCTTGCCTTCTGCTTTCCTGATGAGAGGTCCTTGCACGTCTGAGGGGGCAGGTCCATCTCTGAGCCATGCTCTGTGCAGGCCTGAGGGAAGCATGCTTTCTGAACTGTGAGTTGCTATGCTGGGTAAGGAAATACTTTAACCCTTGTGTGCTTTAGATGAACCTCTTATTGTTGCCAATCGGATTTGCGTATTGGATTTTCCAGAGCATCTATTACTCTTGGTTTTGACCCAAACTCCCTTTTCTTTCCCTTCATTGCACAAGGTCAAGACAAAGTGCTCAGGGACTTCTGAACTACAGCTGTAGCTTGTAGTTATAATGGTAGCTTATAGCTAACTGAAAAGTGAAACCAGTGAGGACGGTCTGCCACACAATGTGAGACTGGACTTGGGGAGCTTGGTCCTTGTGATCAGAAATAAGGAGGCATGTAAGTGTGATGGATGATTACCTGACCATAGGCTGTGTTACATATTGTGGTCCATGGTGTTATGGACTGACATTTGCCAAGAACGAGCAACCAGCAGGAAAGCCTCTGCTCCAGCACAGCAAGTCCACGGGACTGTGATGTGACCAGGGCAAGCTACTACCATGAGCTTCTACTTACTGGCAAAGTGGCAGGGTGTCACCTTGAGGAGCACCCTTTACTGCAGCTATTTGCAGGGTGAGTTGGCCACTTCTGGAGAATTCCCCACTATTGATGCTCCTGTCTCTGCTTTGTTTTGGCTGACGAAAGAAGGCAGCTGGTTTGTCTCCCAAATGACGATATGGCATGCATTGGCATCACATGGGTCCCTGTGAGCCTTTCAGTTGCAGTTATGAACACCAGAGGAAGGGTTTTGAGACAGCTATGCGAGTGCTTCACAGTTTCACATGTGCAGCAAAATAAAGGAGTAATTCCCATTGATGGTTTTGTAGCTCTAATATCTTCTTTTGCCTCTCACTACTGGCTCTGTGACTGTCATCACCCCAGGTGAACTGTGTTTTGGCTGAAAACTATGTTTTTGACCAAAAACAGTGATGCAGAAAAACTTTAAATGTTTTCTTCTAGCATTTAAAAGCAAAATAAACTAATTTTTCCTGTTACATTGGTTATTTTGAGCTTTACTTTAAGTGCAACTTTAAAGACTTATAGAAAGGAAATAGTACCAAATTACAAGGACTAGCTTGGAGTAAAACTGTATGCTTTGGTTGCTCTGAAACACTTTCTTTTTTCATTTTGCCAAGACAAAAAGACTGATCTTTCTACCCGTGTTTTCCCCTTTTCCAACATACTAGTTTAAGTGTGGTTTTACAGCTGAAACTTATGTGGGGAGACAGCAGGTTGCATCAAGGAGTAGATCTGAATGAATCTAAAGAGGTGTTTCTTTACCTTCCTGTCCTTATAGCTGATAGAAATTCAGTGTTGGGAATCCATAGCTTTTAAAACTGTACCTATGAGGAATAAAGTTTTTCTTTGAAGCTGAGGCCTTTATTGTTTCAGCTGAATGTAATCTGGTATGCTTTATCTCTGGTGAAAATCAGTGCATTTACACCATGGTTGATTTTTCTTCTTTAAAACAAACCCTAAGTTTTCATCCTTTCATGTGCCCTTCCTTCTACAGCATTCACACACCCTACTGCATGTCTGAATTTGACCCGTTGGTGATGGTAGCTGTTGTTGTTGTTATGGTCCTGCTAAATCAGTGGGTATTAAGTTAAAGCAGCATGAGTGGAATAAAGTGAACAGAAGAGGTACTGAAAATACAGATCTGAACTCACAGCTCCCCCTTTGAAAGCTGAAGTAGGCACTTTATCTGCTAGGTTACAGTGTCTGGTTATCATCTATGGGAAATTAAAGGTATTATTTTTACCACCGGAGGGCTCTCATATTTTTCCATTAATGCAACAGAAACATATTGAAAATGACTAATACTCAGATGATAAAAATCATGAAGTTCAGACAAAGTATGTTCCCTACTTCACAGCAAGATCTGTATGCACAGGACCTTTGAGAGAAATGGGAGTAACTGCTGTATTGCTGGCTTGACAAAAGGGCAGGGCAAACCATGTGATGAACAGACTCTTATTTGGTGGTGATAGCAACCAAGCAGTATTAAAAATGTGGAATTTTGTCACTGGATGGAAAGCTCCAGATCCTTAGGTGGGCCTGAGGGTGATACAGCTCAACAGGGCTTTGTGAGGATAACATGAAGACACCAACTTGCATGAGGTGAGGATGTGGCCCAGAGGGGGCGGCGATGGGTTTAATGGCTCTCAGTTTTACGTCATTCCTCTTTATCCCACTGGCAGCTCACTATAGACATTGCTCATGTTCTGGTGGAAGAACCTGGGTGGACTCTGTGCATCTTCTGAAACAAGTGTGTTGCTGATTTGGTTACACAGTCCTAGGAAATAGTCATGTAGATTCGTGTATATTGTACCGGCTACATAAAATAAATAAATTAGGTCAATGTAACAGGAACATGCAGGGCCAGGGGTAGCATCAGCGGATACCAATGGATCCCATTAAATTCCACCAGCAAAGATTTGGGCCCTATGAGAGCAGGAGAAGCACATTTTTCAAATTCAGATGGGAGAAGGAACTAATTTCTTAACGTATTAGGAAGGTGTAAGAGACTTCATCTGTGTTACTCTGGAAGTGGAGTGTCAGAGAGCAAGCACATAGTTCAAGTTGGGGTCTGCTGAGCAGTATACAAAGTGCACTATACTATATAAAGGCACTATTGTTGTATAATGCTCCTCGACCACAAAGTCCCCAAGGCCATTAACCCTGTACCTCTTCACATATCTGGGGATCCCAAAATTCTTGCTGTTACCTTCCAGAAGACAACACCACAGATGTGCTTAGATTGATTCTGAAATCTGGACTCAGAAATGCCAAAGCAAGGAAGTAATTTCCNTTTTTTTAGTTTCTTTCTGAAGAGAAGTTAGGTATGGAATAACCTGAGAAACATTTGCATTTGGTTGCATTTTCTCATGAAAAAATTTCTCAACAGTCTAAATATTGTACTTTCTCTTATTTTTTTAATAAAATGTCTGTATTCCTTAATGGAAAGTACTGCTTCATAGAGAACGATGATTTTAATGCTTAATATTAAAAAAAAAAAAATCCCAACTCCCCCCAAAAATCACAAAACCTCATGAAGAAAAAATATTTTACTTTTAATAAAGAGAAAAGTTTCTACTTATGCATATACAGACATACATATTACAGCCTTTTGGTTAGGCCATTCTGGAAATATGTTAGGATGCTAAGGTAGAGAAATCACAGTAAATTGCTGTTCTCCCCCTTTGCTTCTCAAATTTTTTTGCAGCTAGTATTGAAGGAAATATCACTGATGTGTGTGTATCAGTTCCTGGTGATCTTAATACTGTCTTGCTGCTGGTCTAATATATGGCCTTGAACATAACAATCAGCTTTGCTGTGATTTAGTTGTTTTAACTTGAATACAATTATCAGAAAAATTAAGCCTGGAATTAGCACCATGAGATCATCTGATCCATCTCCCTATCCTAGGGCAAGACCCATTCTACTTTGGATGGGTATTTTCTAACTTTCTAACTGATTTTCAGTGATGGAGACATCACGGTTGCCCTACACCAATCTGCTCCAGTGCTTTACTAGCCTCTAGCACTAGTTCACAGCACTAGAAACTTTGTCCTCATGCCTGATCTGAATCTTGCTGTATTTTAAGCCTTGTTCTCTTCTCCATGTTGATATGGAGAAGAGCTTATTGCCTTCCTTTTCATCCATTTTTTTACCTACTAGGAAGATGTTTCTCCTAAGCCTTCTCATCTCTAGACTGAACACCTCCAGTTCTTTCCAGATCTTATGCCAGACTTACTTCTCTTTGCAAATAGCTCTTATTTGCCAACAGCTCTCTCAAATGCTGGGGTCCAGATGTAGATAAAATATTCCAGCTGAAACTTCACCAACACAGAGAGGTCTGACATGCCTGATCATCTGTGCTCCTCTTGAAACTGTCCATGAGTTTGGTTTTTTTTTCCAGAACAACCTTGCACTAATAACTCCAGTTCAGCTTGAGCTTTTTCTGCAGAATTTCTGCCTCACTGTTTCTGATTCCATATTTGTGCCATTGATTATTCTGCCAAAGTGAGGCAACTTGTTTGTGTCTGTATTCATTTACATCCAAGGAAATGTTAAGTAACTCCTTTGCACAGGCATTGAAGAAGACATGTCTGCTGTCCAGTTGGAATTCAAACAGGGATCAACTCTCCCTGCAGGAACTTGGTAATGCCACACTGGTAAATGTGGCTGGTCTTTCCAGCATGTGGCAAGTGTTATGACTGCAAAAATCAAAGATTTGAGATTAGGGCTCGACTGAGCAGCACTCACTAAAACTGCCCAGGGTCAGTCTGTTGTGAATGGAGTCAGCACTTGAATACAGCCATGCCATTTCTGTCAACACTGCATGGTCTTTGCAGGTCTCCTATCAAAAAATCAACCTAATATGATCCTCTTCAGCTAATAAAACCATAGAAGGTTACAGAACAAGGTGGTTTGTCTGTAGGCCAGGTAGCATGATTAACAGCGGGTATTTAATTGATTCTGATGTTTTCAGTGATCAGCGTAGGAATGGATTATTGCCTCCCAGCGCAGATTTACTGTTGACGACGTACCATGTCATGCCACTAAACTGTCTTGAAGGTGGTTTCTGGCCAGCACAATATCATGCAACTGCATTGCTATGACATTTTGTGACAAACAAACAAACAAACAAACAAAAACAATGGCATGCATTAGCTCAGCAGCCATATAGCTGCAGTGTGTCCTGGAAGGTGGCCCTTCCCAACGGGGCAGCCCTGAAACTGCTGCAGGTCATTGTACCTATGCCCCAATTGTGGGGAAATGAAACAGAGAGCTTTAATTTCATTTTTCATCTTAGCAAAGAAGGGGGATGCTGTGAAACTGCCACAACCATTAATGTAAAAAAAAAAAAAATCCCTTATGCTTTGCTTTTTCCTGGTTTTTGATGTTTTTCATTAAATGAAAAAAAAAGAACCAAACCCCAAACAACATTTAAAAAATTTATTTTCCTTCTTTCTCTCTCATTCCTTTCCTTTCTCATGAAAATGTAATTTTGGAGCAATCGGAGCCTTTACATTTAACCAAAAAAGGACATATTTTGTTTTAGCCATGTTCAGCCCTTTTTTTTAATATTGGTCCCTTTTTACACAAAGGAAATAGTTTTGACTTATAGCCAGGAAGTAATGTTTGGAGGACATTGAACTTGGGTCCTTCAGCATTTTCAGAGCTATTTCAGAGCTACCTGTATTTTCCAGCTGAAATGGTCTGTCAAATTGACTGGAGGGTTTCTGGAATTTTCTCCTTATTCTTAAATATCACCTAGTGGGGGTGTGGGAGGAAATACCTCTCTTGAATCCAGTAGGAGAGAAATCAAGGCGCTTTGCAGCCCCTTGGCTCCCTAGTTCACTACTCAGAGTAACTTACTGTTGCGGTTTACTGTCCACCAGCTTTTATTACACAGGACTTGGTCTTGTTGGCTCTTGTGGGGTGTGTGGGTGTGTGGTGTGGGGGAATGTGAAGGTCCTGCATTGAGTATATTCACTTCTGCTCCTTGGCATCTCAAGTTCCTATGGCCAGTTCGCTACTGCAGCAGAAGTCTGGATGAGGCTTACAGCCCTTGATTGGCAGTGACTGACAGCTGAAGTGGCATGTTGACTTCAATGCAAATCCAATTTCTCCTGCTTTATTAGTGCTTCCTGAGTACTATTTTGCAACGGTGAAGCTGGTATGATTTACTGAGTGAATTTACACTTCAGTGATGTGGCAAAAGCTGTGGTAATGAGAGAAAGCCAGCTTAGATGAACAGCAGTGCTGCTACCGCTTACCACTGTGACACCCTCCTACCTGGCTGTAATTGCCATGAGGGCCACACGTTGTTTATGTGGTATGTGTGAAAGGGTCTGGGCTCCAAGCTTTTCTCTTAAGGATTGTCACCTCTTGGTGGGCATCTGTAATGGTGACGTACCACTGGTAGTTTTGTTTGCCCTGTTTGACCACCTTGGGTGGAGTCTTGGAACTCCCATCTTTCCACTGTTCAGCGTTGCTGAGCTGGGAATCATTCCTTACTACTGGAAGAAAAGAAATAGCAAAGTGAGGTTTTCCTTCCAGCTTTCCCTTTTTCCTACTACTATAGTCTGACAGCCAAGCTGACCTGCTTGGGTTTTTTGGCCACATTTTCCAGTGTTTATAAAAACAAAAATATATTTTGAGTAAAATTTCTGGTTTCTGAAGACTTTTCTTTAAATACGTTGCTTTTTTATCTTAAGGGACTTGTTAAAACTCCGTTTGTTTTAACCAATGCATTTTCAAAACATGGATCTACTGGTTTCTGTGTTTATTAGCCTTTACAGTCTGGAACTGATCTCTGAAATGTGTTTTTACAAAATGTGTTTTTAAATTGGTTCTCTTTCTGTTGAGGAAAAAATCCTCAACTCTTTGCTTACTGCACATTTTACTTTTGAGTGGTGTTCTATTTTTTGTCACATCTAATGCTGAAATGTAAGAAGCCGATACCTGCTTTATAGTACAGCTGTTTGGTGTGGGATAAGCAAAGGCAACAAGAGACCCCAGCTGTAGGTCTTAGGGCCATAGACTGTCTGCGGTGTTGGCTGAACCTCTGAGCTCAGTGCTGTGCACAACAGCAGTTCATAACAAAAATGGGGTCTGCAACAAGCATTTCACCTTAGCCCTCCAGGAGCAGTGTGAAGCAGGTGACTGGGAGGACTGGACTGGCAGGGACACTTTCTGTGAAGCTTTTTCCTTTAAACACAATGTGGTTTCATTGAAATCAAAATGTCTGGTGGGAGCATAGAAAAGTCTCCAACAATATTATGAGAATTTCCTGAGTGGAAGTTAAGCTGCCTGATCTAAACTAGCAGGAGAGGAAGTGACCTTGTATGGTTAATAAATTTGTGCTCTGGGTACTCAGGGGCAAAAGGCAGAGTCAGACTCAAGTCCTAGCACAGAGTGATTCAGAAGAGGAACAAGGCCATACAACTCCTCCATTCCAAGTGGACACTTTAGCTGGTGTGGAGGTACAGATCATTTCTGTTAGACCTCTTCCAGTTTGTGTCAGTGACCAGTAGCTGGCCCAAGCCGAGGCTGGACTATCTGCCTTGTGCAGGATCCTTGTCTACAAGCCAGGCCAGTGGCCTCCCCTGGAGTGAGGTGAGAGCTAGGCCTGCAACCTAGTACTGGCTACCTGTGTTGCTCTGCACTGCAACGGCTATGGAATGTTTTGCTTTTATGCAAACCTTGCAACATTTAGTAAATATGGTATTTTGGTTTTCTTGGAAGAAGTTTGGGAGTTCAGGCAACAGTCTGCTGGGACCTGATGTTTTGTCTGTTCCTTTCTTCAGCTTTCTTCTTGGAGATCTGTGGGCATGACTTTCCAAGCAGTACTGGGGCCCATTCTTTGTCCCTTGACTGAATGAATCTCAAGCAGCCCTGAGACACTCAGCCCTTTTGTCTGATTGAGTCTCATTTCCCTGTTTTACTGCAGTCATGCCTTTCTCCTTGTTTTGCATTTTCCCTTAATCCATCGTTCAATGTGATGTCAAATACCTCTTTAAAAATCCAGACATGCTACTTCAGCCTACCTCCCAATCTGGTCCTGTAAAAGTCATAGGTGTTTGCTGTGTCTTCTGCACACACCTGCAGGATGCTGCAAAACTCCCCTTGTTAAAGAAACAGCGTTTCCGTGAGAGATTTGTGCATAGTAGGTGGGCTGTCAGCAGCCACCACACACATGTGAAGAAAACTTGCACATGGATGTAGCTTTCTGCCTCAGATGCAGGCTTCTTGCAAGGCTTAGGCTTCCATTTGAAGAATAGTTATATGCCTTGTTTGGTTTGAACATCCTCAATCTACTCACGCAAGCAGATGGCTGATTTGTGAGCTGATGACTTTTTGTTACCGCTGTATTTGGGTAGCACAGCATAAAGATTAATGTTTTCAGGGAAGTCCAGAGTTGTGACTCTGGCCTTGACTAAAGAAGCATTGCGGTGCTAACCCTAGGAGTACTAGCAAAGACAAGTCTCCATGAATCTGCAGTTCTCCAGCCCTTAAGTCTCCTGTTGAGATTTGAATTTTGTCCTGCTGGCCATTCACTTCCTCCTCAGTCTTCACAATGTCCTATTTCTTTCATCTAAATTTACCGTCCCATTCTTCATGCCAGGTTAGCCTTGGCTTATGTTTAGAGAATTTTCTTTGAGATTGGCCCATCCTGTCTTTTCTTCAATACAGGTTCTTGTTTTCGTGTCCAATTGCATCAACATCTAGGTCTCCCCATATATTTTTCTCACAGACACTGGACCAGACTCTTATGGGTTATGGTAAAGCAATGCAGGACCTCCCCCGAGAGCTCATGATCCAAGCAAGCTCCATGGCTGCAGTAGCAAGAAGTAGAGCCCAGCTCCCCTGTCATCTGGACCAGTGCCTTGATTGTTGTGAGCTTCTCAGTACCTACTCTTTTGGGAAGCTTTTTTTTTTTTTTTTTTTTTTTTTCCTCCCCAATCTTCCTTAAGATATGATCAACGTGTGCCCATCTCCCCAAGGCCTCCTCAAGCCCTTTGTTTTTTATTTCAGGACACTTGTACTGCATTTTCCTGTTCTTTAATCCTTTATTACCTCTTGCTGCAAAGTCCTTGCCTCACTTAATTGGGTTATGGCTTGGATCCATCTGTATTCTTTCTCTGGGAACATTCCAGCATGCTGCTCTCTTCCCTTTCTCAGTCTGAGGCTTCATCTCTTTCATAACTTTTCATGAGCTTTGTGCAGCAGACCTGAGTTGGGGTCTCAGCCTTTCCCCATCCCCACCTGTCCTAAGGTTGCATTTTGGGCTACCCACCAGGCTGGTCTATCTACTGCATGTGGTTTTTACATTCTTTTGACTTTAGTGTCTCAGACAGAGTTATTTGGGCCATTAATGTAGTGACTTAGCCTAGCATTTTTGTCTAGTTGGCTTCTTTCCTGTTGCTGTTTTATCATCTTTACCCTTCAAGTTTGCATGGAAGGGGGGCAGGACATTGTCCAGCGAGGTGATTGAGAAGTACTGATGTTTGGCCTCTGGGTTTGTGCTGGTGAAGGCCACTTGACCACCCCTCTCCACACACATGTGTGCCAGGCAGTGTTGGCAGGTCTTCTTGTTTGGTTTCATTTGTTTGCCTTTTGTGTTTTTTTTTGTAAAAAGCCAGCAGTAGCAGCAGCAGCAGCTGTACGGCAATGGCACAGCCGCTCTATTCCTGGCCAAGAACCCTGTGAAATTAATCCACATCTCGCTGAAATCCTACCCCGCTTTCGGGTCACTGCCTCGTTCCGGCACTGCGGAAGGCAGGGATCCCGCGATGATTTATTACCAGCCCCAACGCACATATTATTATGAAATGAGTTTATTACACTCTAAATCTCCTGTTAATGTGCTACTGTTTTAATCCCTTTATCCAATTTTCAGTCTCTCAGGCTTGGCTGCTGTTCACTTGCACAAAACTCTCCATTCTGAAGGTTTTATTGTACGATATCCATATCCATTTATCCTGCTTTAAGGCTGCAGCGCTGAGGTTGTGGTGAGGAGGGGGAGCGCGAGAAAGGCATGGGAGAGGCAGGGAGGGGATGGGCCAGGGACTGTGTCGGGGAAGAGAAAGAGAATGGTCTGGCTTAGCCTGTAAGGGTATAAAAAAAGAGTTGAAGTGGGCAGAGGAACACAGTGGGGTGGGGGGAAAGGAGGAGAAATGGTTTTAAGGGGAGCAGCAAGGATAGCTACTGAGTTGAGGAATGAGGGAGCAAAGTGAAGGCACTTTGATAAATCATATAATAAGTGGGAAAGAGAGGAAGGGGCCTTAGCCTCTGCTTTGAGACCACCAGGAATCAAACAGCTCTAGAAGTGGAGAAAACAGAGGGCAGAAACAGAGAAAAGGCAAAAAATGAAGAGGAAGGGCAAAAGGAAGAGTGTGTGAAGGGATGGGAGAGGAGGAGCATGAGGCTAAGTGGGAGGGTGTGAGGGAGGAGACCTGGGGGAAGAGGGCTGTTTGAAAGCCAGAGTGGAAAGAGCATGCTCTGGTATGCACAGCAAAAAGGTTTAGGCAATGGGGCAGCGAGAGGATATCACATTCCCCATTTCCTCCATCAGTGGTCAGGGACCAGCCCCAGCACAGAGGGAAATGCCTCATGGGAGTTTCTGTGGGTCAGATCAGTGTTGCCATGGGGAGGTGTCCCACAAGCATCAACATTTCCCCCCATGCCTATGACCTCAGCCTTCCTCCTCTTCAGCCTGGGCCCTCCAGGCTGGTGACTGTCCCAGCCAGCCATTTGGAGATGGCCTGCTGAAGGGACGAGGTGGTTCTTGGCTTTTCAGATCACTGGCTGGAGGGAGTTTGCACTGCAGTGTTGTGGCTGGTGATGAGCGTTGGGTACTTCTACTCAGCACTCAGACCAGAGAGGGACATGGCTGCAGTAGACTTGAGATGAGAAAATGGGTCCTAGAACAGATTTCTAGAGACAGCCCTCCATTCCATTGTGGCAAGTGCTACAGTAGGTGCTACTTTACTCCTAAGGATCCGATCTAGAGCCATACCCAGTACCAAGTGAAAACCAGGAGACAGACCTATGCCTATCCAACCCCGCTGTTGGCTCCAGCTATGTGTGCACCAGAATAAAGAAGTCGCCTGAGTCATAAAGCAGTATTGCGCCTCTCAGCAGGTGGTGGGAAGCTTCAGAAGTGGCAGTGTGTGGTTGCCTGCAGAAACAAGGCAGGATGGTTGGGTCCCATGCCTGGCTCTGCTGTTGCTTTGCTGTAGTGCTGAGGTACTTTCAACACCTCCATGTGTCCAGCTACAGGATGAGCACAGTGACCCTAACCCATATGGTCTTTTTATATGTAGAAAGAAATAGGTTGATGCATGTGGGCTGGTACTTTGTGGCTGCCAACTGTGGCTTGCGGGAACCTGGGTGAAGAATGCTATTGTGTGACTTTTTTTTTTTTTGTACCTAACTCTCTAGGTTGCATTAAAAATCACAGCCACAGAGCATGGTGATAAGTGTCTGCACTGGAATATTGCTCTTGCTGTTTTATGCCCTCTTGTTGTACAGAGCTATAACATACTATGTGCTGTCCAGCAGATACTTGTGCAAAAATCTGTGTTATGTTTTGCACAGAAGAATACATAGCAGAGTGCAAGGTCATTAAGCTTGTTTCTGATGAAGTACAAACCTTTATGGCTTCCCCCCCAAAACACTTCATTGTACTTATAAAACAAAGTAAGAATAAAATGTATGCACGAAGTTTGAAAATGAAGATAGAAGAGAAGGGAATACCACTGAATAAAACTCCCTGAAACTTCTTTGGGAGGAGTGGAAAAATCCCCAAACTTTAAGCCAGAATAGAGACACAAAGAGATTTGCTTAAAATAGCACAAGCTCTTGTGATGGAACTGCTGAGTAGCTAATGTCCTTGGCTTTTTTAGCTAGCCAGTTATTTAAAATAGCTCCTGCCCATAGTGTTTGCTTTATGGTGTTCTTCCTTCCACCTATTCTCTTTCATTTTCTCCAGAGAGATATTTTATCAGATCTAGCCACTGAGAGTAGGAGAGACAGAGATTAAATGAGACAGTTAGGAGGCTAATGTTTTCGGTCCATGAGAGGGATTCAGAAACTGAAGCTGCTTCTTGTAGTTCAGCCCATGCTGGAGAGCTGGACTTGTTGCACCTCTGGTGTGCACACAGGATTAGTTGAGGGAAGGGAGTACAAAGTAAGAGTTAGAACAGAAGGTCTCAAAGGGTCTGCCAGTCTGGGCTGGGTGCTGGTCCCAGCCCTGCTTCCAGTCTCACCACCTTGGACTAGTCAAAGACCTGTGCTGTGCCTCAGTTTCCCTTCTGTACAAGGTGATAGTGACTTGATGGAGGGTACTCGGTGGATCACTCTGAAATGCTTGAAGAGGAGGAGGTCTGCTAACAGTCAATATTCATTTGGATCTTGTAGCCAATGTAGGCTTTGTGTCTTTAATATGTAGCAAAAGCCCTCCTCTGACATTCATGAGGATTTCTGCTGGGTCCTGCCCTGTGTTTCATGGGGGACTGGTGGGCTGGGACAGGTGAAGAATCAGAGAAAGCCACCAGCAGGAAACCAGTGCATTCATCCAGCCCAGCTGAAGCCAGCAAGCATGCTCAGGGATCCTGTCAGGTCAGGATTGCACCAGGCCCCCAACTCTGCTCTTGCTGTGACACCCAGGTGGCTTCATGGTGGCCCTTTCCGAGCTCTGCCATTGAGCCCAGCAGATAGCTCTACCTCGCTAGCTTTCCCTGCCCTCCTCTTCCTCACCCCTCCTACCTCCCCCTCCACCCCTTGCCCTGCCTGGCTGTCTGCCCTGCTCCGCTGACTCCCTCCCACATTTTCCTTCTCCTCCCACGCCCCACTCCTCCTTTTCTCCCCCTCTTCCATGACTCCAGCTCCTGCTTCCTTTTTGTCTCACGCTCCCCCTCTCCTGCTATCCTCCCACATCCTTATAGCCTCCCCCCCCACACTCCTGCGCTCTCCCTCTCATGTCGAGGACTTGCCTCTACTCTCTGACACAGAAGCCTGTATCACTTCCAAGGCTCCTGCTGTCAGCTGGGGAATAGATAAAGATAAATGATATTATGTTAAATTCCACTTAATGACAAATTTTTAATTTTCTGAACATGGTCATTTTCTGGCTAGTGAATCAAGTGTAGGGAGCTAATTACATGAAGATCTGAACAAAAATAACTCCTAATTTTCAAGGATAATGGAAGAGAAATGTTGGAGATTAATGGCACTATTTATCTTTTTTAAATTTCTATCTTTCTCTGTGATAGCACTGCTCCCCAAGGAAAATATTCATAAAATGAAATTGAAGTCGTAACTTAATAGGTTATTAAAATTTTTGAGTGCATATCACTTTCCTTCCGCCGCACTGTAAATTTAAATTGAAGTTTGCGGCTCCTCGAGTCACCAGCGGAGTTTTTTTTATGATGGCACAATAGAGGGAAACATGCATCTTTGTCAGGAGGTATTTGCTATTCTAATTTTATGGCAGGCCGGATTATCAGAAAGGAATGTCAGAGCACGGGGAAGCTGACAACACTACAGCCTTCAGCCATGTGTTTCCATTAACGCCCAAAGCCGTCCAGGGGTTTCTCTGGACTGTTATTTTCCATTTCAGTCTTTTATCTTGATTTAAAGTGAGGGCGCCGAAAATTCAGCTCCTGTCATTTTTCTCACTCTCTCTCTTTTTCTCACTTTCTCCCTTCCCACTCCTTTTTTCTTTTTTTCTTTCTCTGCCTCTGCTCACTGCCTCTCTTCCATCTTTTTTCTTCTTTTTTTTCTTTTCTTTTCT
>VYZV01020519.1:483045-538901 GCA_013401275.1 Pandion haliaetus | reverse complement strand
TTTTT
This sequence comes from Pandion haliaetus, assembly GCA_013401275.1. Lineage (NCBI taxonomy): Eukaryota > Metazoa > Chordata > Aves > Accipitriformes > Pandionidae > Pandion > Pandion haliaetus. The sequence goes on along the minus strand of VYZV01020519.1, from coordinate 538,896 downwards.
TTAATCCTCCCCCCAGTCTCTGGTGGGAGATCCTCTCTCTGTTCCCATCCCTCCCCCACATATCTGTGGTCCTTTGGGTGTAAAGCTCCAGGGAGCAATGTCTGGGGATGGGGGTAGGGAGGATATATTTCCTTAATTCTCTAGGGAATGGTCTGCCTTAAGGCTCCATCTAGGAGCACAGCCCACAGAGCTTCCTAGGCAGCACATCGTGCCATGTTTTAGTTGAGTATAAATGTGATGCCCATCTTGGCTGTGTCAGATGCCAGTGCCAGGGATAAGGTGCTTTGTGGTGTCAGATCCTGCTACCTCAGCGTGAGGGAGCTGGAGCAATGGGCATGGTTCAGCACACAAGGGTATATTCAATTCTTCTTCTTTTCCACCAGTTTTCTGGGTAGCCTAAGCCACCTCACCTCACCTCGCTTCACCTGTCTTTCCCTGCCTTTTGTACTGTGGGGCAGAGCCTTTTACTTTGTGCCTGCACTGGTGTGCTGCTGGAGTGCCGGAGTTTCCCAGCCACTGCTCAACTCCACTGCAAGTTGAGGCACTCTTTGGCAGCGTTTCAATACACCAAGTGCAGGGCTGCTCAAACCTGGGCAGCTCTGTTAGTGAGTGTTGTTTCCTTGAAGGTCTCCCTCACCAGTGTGCAGCAGGCTTGACCTGTTCCTCTTTAGCTCTACCCCTTCTCTTTTTCCAGCAAGAATGTGTTCACCTCTGAGGCTCTGAAGGTTTTAAACTAGGAATGGCACAAAGCCAAGCCTCCTCTTAAATGAAGGTTCAGCTCTATGAATCACCAGCCCGATACAATTCCTCTTGCCTGAAGCGGATGAGCTTGGGCTTGGGCTGCAGGGATCTACTTTGGGCTTCTGAATGGGAAGGGGTTGAGGTGTTTCTGCTGCACCCAATCTCTGCACACATAGGACCTTTCACACTTTGTGCAGGTGGAAGGTTTGTGAGTTTTTTTTTTTGGTGGGATGTTTTGTTCAACACGTCTAGAGCCAAAGCCAGTAAATTACAAAACAAAACCCCATTGGCTTTGGTGTAATGTTCTTTTTATTGCCTTCAGGGGTTGTTGAATCTGTTAGGTTTTCTTCCACTAAAGGACAGCTAAACCTTCAAGACCTCCCCCTCCAAATTCATATCCCCTAAAATGTCATGACTCCAGATGCTGAAGTTTGAAGAGAAGCAGCAAGTATCAAAAGGCCCAGAATAAAGCTAGGGAAGTGGGCATCTGCCACAAGCACCCCAGTTTTTGCCAAGGTCTAAAGGGACTGACAGCAGTGTCCTCTTTACAGGTCTCACTCAGATCTCAGGGCTATGTGTGCCTTGGAGCTGGGATATTGTGGTGTCCGGTGTGGCAGTGCTGCCAAAGGATGAAAAATGCCAGCACCTCTGCAATGACTGCCTGTGCAAACTACAGGGCATACAGCAACTTGATTTTTCTCCTTGGGATCTAGTCATGCAGCCATAGCCTCCTCAAGCTGCTACCTTGAAGGGAACTGGACATGTACCAGGCCATCCTGGAAAATGAACCCTGGAGGCATGATCCCAGTGGAACCAGTGTTTGTTGGACAGATGTCACTATCATCCCTGGTGCCCAGCCTGTGTGGGAGTGTATGTCAATTGCCCCATCCCTTCCACTCCATCCCTGGACAGTGACACCCAGCCCGTGCTTTCTTTACCAGATCAAATGCCCACATCTCTTCTCTGTCCAGTCTGAAGTGACACATTTGATGGGAATGAGAAAGTATCAGTTCCTGCTGGTCTCACTGCTCTTGGCCAGAAAATAGGTAAGTTTTTTTGGAAAGCCCCAGCAAGGAAGGTGCTGCAGAAGAGCAAGGTATGTTCTGGAGTCCTGCCAAGAGGCAGAAAGCTGGAGGCTTGGCACAGCTGGCAGCAGCTGGCATGCTTCCTCTTTGCCCTGTGAAACTGGCCAGGTCCTGACACTGCTCCATGCTGTATGGTATGGTCTCTTAATTCAAGGCAAGAGAAGAAGCTCTAGGGGTCACGTATTTTCTTGGCAGCTCACTTCTGCACCCAAGAGAGCTCTTGTCTCCTGACTGCACAAGGAGTGTGCCAGCCCCGCTCTGCTGTGCACCTGCGGGCCAGAGAGGCTGGGCTATTTGTGTTTTGCTACACTGCTACATCCCGCTCTCCCCACTCAGGCCAGAGATGTGTTTTCAGGAGGAGCTCTGGAGGGCATTACCACAGATCCTGACCTGCTTGCAACAGGGAATAGGGGAGGTTGTAGCAGGGCCTGCTCTTGCCCTGTGGCTTAGTGTGCTGGGTATGTGCCTTCTACCAGAGGTCTTAAGTTTGTCTTAGACGTGAGCGGTGATTTGCAGTTTGGAGATGGGATATTGCGCAAACCCTTCTGGGCTTAATGTCTATTCTGTGATGCCTGTGAATGGTTTGCATTTGATGAGTTTCCTCTTTTCTGTTCCCTTGTTCCTAAGCTGATAGCACATGTCACAGTGTACCAAGGAAGACAGGCAGCCTGGTGCTTAGGGGACCCTGCTTTGCCTGTCTCTGGTTCTCAGGCACATCTCTGAGAGGTTGTATAAATGGCTGCCAGGCTTCTCCCCTGCCTCAGTTTCCTTGCCTGCGTGATGAGGATAAAGGATGCTTTCCAGAGGCACCTGAGGCTTTTACCTCTTGATCTCTGTGTGACATGGGGTCCTGTGGACCATGATGGAGACATGCTAAACCAAAATTAGACCTTCAGCATAACAGTGTGTCCTCCTTTCCCTTGCCTCTACCTTCTTCACTGATGTAAGCAGCTTTAGAAAACATGGGTCCTTAAGGGATGAGGAACAAAATAAATGTTCTACATTTTTTCAGCTTCTCTTATTTTCCTTGCCCATAAGGATTCTGAGTAACAAATGAAACACGACTGCTATCTGTATGACTGATCTATTTGTATAATTCCATCTATGGACTCAGACCCCAGAAGACACATCCAAGGAGAGAGGGTGTAGGTGGGAGGGAAGCTATTTATCCCTGGTAGAAACTTTTGTGTTGGTGTTGATGACAGCTCTTTGCCAATGTGTGGGGAAGGCCAGGAGCTGACCGTTGGAGATGTGAAACCTCCTGGGGAACATGTAGGAGGGAGTGGTTTTGGTCCCTGGAAAAGCACCAGTGGATCAGATGCTGCGCTGGGCTGGCATGGGAAGATGCTGGTGGGACAGGGTCTGTGAGGTCAGGAGGTCCCTGCTGGTGTAAATCAAGATGGCTCCGTTGTGCCTGCAGTGTAAATCAGCAATGTGCCCTTTGTCATCGCTGAGCCAGCCAGTCTTGCCTTGGCAGGCACCGGTGGCTTTCCAAGCTGCTGCCTTACAGCTTTTCCTCTCACTGCCTTCCTCCCCTCACCTCTTGTACTTGATTTGATCTTATTAAATTGATACATAGATGTGAGCTGGGTGGGCCATAGTAAAGCAGCTCCAACCCTGGGAGGGAGAGGAGCATCCTACCTCCCTTTGCCAGACAACGAGGCCAGCCAGCCCTTGGTAATTGAGCTTTAATAGACTTTGAGAGGGGTGTAGCTCTCCAGGGAGCAGCCTCAGCTGGCAGCCCAGGGGGGACAGCACATATTGAAAAAGGCTTTCTTGACAGTGGGGAATGGTCCCTGCTCCATGCCGCCAGACGGGGCAGAAGAATTATCAACAGGAAACACTGGGTGCTTAGCCAGCTCTCCTGCATCAGTGAGTGAGCTGGAAAACCTGCATGTGGAAGTCTGAGGTCTCTGAGTAAGGATGTGTACATTGGCATTATTCAGTGCTTGATTTCTGGGGCCCTGTCCCTCTCCTCTCTGTTTCTGGTGCACTTTCCATGTGCTCTGATCACTTATACCTGCTTTCCTCCATCCCCTGGGACATTCTCACCCTAGGATATTGTTTTTCTGTCCACTATAAAGATATTTCTTAAGGTCCCCCTATCTCAGTGAGAAAGTGAAGGCTGAACTTCATGCCATGGGACTGTTTCCCTGATGGACAGATAAGAGATTCTCTAGCTGGAGATGCGAAAGATGCTCAGAAGATAGAAAGACCAGACTCCAGCGCTACTGACCTCTCCCAGCTGAACTCACCATTTGACCAAGAGAAGAATGCACATGATCTTTCTCTTGTGTCTTTGAAAGAAAGATAGCCTGTGATATTTTAAATGAATGAAAGCCCCAAACCAGATGCACCTGTTTATTTTCTGGTGGAGTTGGAGGCAAAGTGCTGAAGCTGAGCTTGGATCCCAGCAAGCCTGCTTCTGGGTCTTTTGCCCCCAGCACAAGATAACACCCTCGTGTGAATGTTGTCCCTTCTCTTTGCAGGCTTTTTCATTAGAAGGATAAAGTTCTTCATCCAAGTGTCAGTAAGATCCAGAGAAGTGATACAGATTTACCTTGCCACTAAGCTTAGCTGTCTTTCAAGTTTATGAATTCTTTTCAGATGAATTAGCAGGTGATTTCCAGATGTGACTCTTGCTCATTAGACATGGCTGTTGTTATCAGATTTCATGTGATGTTCCATGCACTAAGAGCAGCCTCTTTGGGGTTTTATGACTTAGCACATGTGTAATACATGTTTCATAAATAGCACCACCTGTATAATCACATGTACAACTGTGCTTCTGTGCCACTGTCATGTGAGCTCACCCTGATTTGAGGAGTGCCTTCACATATATTCTGCAGAAGTGTTTTTGTGGGCTCAGAGGTCACACACACTTTCCTGTTTCTGGTTTGTGTCTTTCACCTGAAAACTCATCCACTCCTGAGTGAATTCCACAACCATCACAAGCATGTCTGGGTTCAGCTTGGAAAAGGGGAAGACGTGTGAGTATTTGAGCAGCAATGAGATGAATGTGTATGTGGGTGTTAATTAGGCTGGATCACACGGGCAATGGATGAAATAAATTCATAAATTAAGAATACCTAACACATACTAACTGCAGTCCTTAAAACATCTCATATGGATGGAAACTGTATCTGGGCAGGAAATATATATGTATTTTTTTTTCTTTGAGAATTTGTAAACTGCAGTTACTTCTGCTCCAGAATGGGATAAGAAGTGAAAATATGTAATTATTTCACAGAGGGATAATTTGATTCTCATCCTGACCCTATCTCCCTCTCCTTATATCCTAGCCCCCAAATTTTGTATTGGGTCAAATGAAATATTTTGTTCACAGTGCAACTTTTTACCATTTGAAAGTTGGTTTTAAGCCTAAGTGGTCTAGAACTTAAAAATGAAAAGTAATTTTCAATCATAAAGCCAATGTTTTTGTTTAGAAAATGTCAGAGCTGGATGTTGCCATGGTTCCACAACTTTTTTCATTTTTTTTTTTTTTTTTTTTTCTTCCCCTCTCTGAAATTGCTTCAGGGAAAGATAGTTGTTAGAAATTGACCCCTCCTTCATTTTTTAATGAATCGACACTTTGGGAAAAGTGGAATTGGGAATTTTCATGGAAAATTCGTACATGGCTCTAGAGAAAACAATTCATGTTACTTAATATTACCTGTTCTGGAGATTATATTTTTTTTTTCATACCATCCCAACATCATGTGGCCAGATGAACTGTGAGCTTTAAGCTCGGGACAAGCAAGCAACCTCTTTGTAAATCTTGTAGAAAAACATGGAAACTAGAATCCTATAGACTGGGTTCTCTGAAGCCATGCGAGTCCTGCATGTGGCCCTATCCTTCCTGAAGGTGATGATTTTTTAAACCAATCTCATGATTTTGGAATGGGGAGATGGTCTGATTCATCATTTTTAAGTGCTTAGTCTTAACAATACTGCATTATTCCCGGATAGCAGATGGGGAAATGGAGAAATGTGGTGAATTGCCAGCAGCAGAGCCAGAAATAGAACCCAGATGTCCTGGTCTTGTGTTGAAGCTCCCCAGTCTCTCCAGGAGGGCAATGAGCAGGCTGCAGTGCAGGGGGATCTTCCAGTAAAAAGCAAAGCCCTGACGGGCAGGGTGAATCCCCCCCAGCTCACCAATGGGTTGCAAAACACTAGAACTCCGTCTGTCTGTCAGCACACCCCTGTGTTGGTGTAGAGAGGAGGCAGAGTGGTCCGGTGGGTGCCTGCCAGCTTTGTTGTCTGTGTTCCCATGCCATGATGTGCGGCTCTGCCGTTTCGTCGCATGGAGCAGGCAGGTGAGCTCACGTGTGCCTTTTCCATCTCACTGCATGTACCGTACAGGTCAGCTCGCCTGTGGTTTAGCGTGGCTGTGGGAAGCTGCCGGCTCCCGTGTTTAGCTGCCTTCAGGCCTAGCTAAGCCGAGGCAGTGTCTGGCTCCCCAGCCACAATCTCTCGTTAGAAAGAAATTAAAAGCCACTCAATTTTGGCTAATATCCCTCTGTAGGCCTTTAACTCCACCTGTGACTAACCCATTCATAATAGCTCTGTTTTAGTGGCTTGGGTTGATGTATCCTCGATTAATTTGGGAGGAGAGCGGCAGGGCCATATCTCTTTGTCTCCCCCTCTCTTACTCCCTGTCCTGCAGTCTGTCTTCTTCTACTATTTCATCTCCGCTATCATTTCTCCATTCATTCACCCTCTTCTTGCCCCCAGCTGCCTTTTCCCCCACCTCTCACTTTTTAGCGTTTTCTTCCCCAACTCCTGTTTGTCTGCCTTTCCTCTTTGTTCTCCTCATGTCCTTTAACCTTCCTCCTCCAGCTCTTCCTTTTTTTCCTTGGCTGGTATTGCTTCCTTCTCTTTTTTCAGCTTTGCCTTCCCTTCTCGTCCCTTTTCTCCCTGATTTGGACCCCTTTCTCTGATAATCTCCCCCCGCACCTCTCTTCTCCCCCAGCTTGCCCCTTGCTGCGTCTTCCTCCTTCCCCAGGTTTCAGATGCTCACACGATTTCTCTCCCTCTTTGTTTCAGGCGCCCCCACCCCGCTCCCCACTCTCGATTATTATTAATGATAAAGGCTAAAACATCACATCAGTAATTTCTGAGTGAGTTTTGCAATGAAGCTGGGGCCTTATCAGCCCCTCCCGAGTGCCACAAATTTTACTTTTGCAATTTCACGCCTTTGGTTATTATCACGCTGCTTCGTCCCTGCTCTGCCTCGCGCTTTCCCTCCCCCCCTCCTCTGGAGAGAGTACTTAAACTTGTTTTCATTCCCTTATTCTTTATTTTTTTAATGTCCACTCTCTCTGGAGCCAGTAATGTTCTTCCTCTTTTTTCCTCTCCCATTTTCTGTTAATTCTGTGCCATCTGCCTTAGCATCTGTTAAAAATAAAATTTCCCTCACAATGAGAAGCCCTCCCTGCCTTGCCTCTGTCCCCTCCCCCACAGCCTCAGCCCCCCTACTTTTCCTACCAGGGTTGTGGGAGGCTGCTGCTCTCCCTCTTGGGGTACCTCTTCATCCCTCTTCCCAGCTCTCTGCCTACCTTCCCAGGCTGGCTCAGCAGCATCTGCTGGGCGACGGCGTGGGAGTGGGAGGAGAAGGAATGAAGAAGGTGATGCTGGGTGCAGCTGAATTATTCTCACCCCACATGTGTGCACGTGCGTGTGTGCGTGCGTGCGCATGGGTGTCTTACATGTGAGTGTTTCTGTGAGTCTGGGCAGGGTATGACTAGCACTGATATGGTGAATCAGCACTGGGTTAAAGGGTGAGTCTCCCTGGGACTGATCAGTGGGGCCACCCTGGGAATAAGAGAGGGTCTGGCTGCTGTGTAATGCACCTACTCTCCACCATCTGTACTCAGCAGGTGAAGGCTGTTTTGACCAGAGCTGTGGTCAGGTGCGGATTTGGCCACTGTGGAGTAAAGCTTCTACCAACCTGGTTGACACAGCAGGGAGAAAATTTCCTGGTCCAGAAAGAAGGTGGCTTTGTTGAGTTTTTTTCAGAGTGATTTCCTTTTACGGCCAAGCTTAGAATAAGAAGTGGGCCAGGGCTCTAGGAATTCCTGTTTCCATCAAGACTGTGGCTGTGGGTCTGATACACATGTGAAACCTCCCTCTAGCACAGTGCCTTGGAGGGGCTTTGGTTGGCACTTCCCCTGGGCAAGTTTTTGGGGATAAGAAGATAGAGGCTCTGGTCCCCATTAAAAGTTTCTTTTGTGATTTCATGTCTGATGGCTTAGTTCCCACAGCAGGAGGTTGGATCCCTCATGGAGTCTGTGGGACTTGTGTGCTGGGCTTTGGGAACTGCCTCGTGTCAGTGCTCACTTGTCCCTGATCCAAGTCAGGCCAGAGTTTGCACAGGGATCTGGCTCTTCCACCCTGCTCACCCTGACTCTGTGGTCCCTGGGGACATGTCCCAGTTTCAGTATCAGGCCCTTCCTCTGGTCAATCAGGGTCTTTGGAGGGTGTTTGGAGCACAGTGTTTTGGGAGATTCTTAGTTTGTGACATGCAGCACCCGTATTTGCAAAACTGTTGACAACAGACCCCTGCTCATGAGCCCCTTCCTGAGGCTTTCACTCCCCAGTGGCCTTCAGCTTCTCCTCTCCTGTGATGCAGATGAAGCTTTTGAAACAATGTGGCTTAGCATCCCTTCTGCTAACTCTCCCATGTGTTCTTGACCTCTGAGACAGGGCTTTGAGACTTTCTCATTTGTGCGTGCCAGGAAAAGTGTACTTACATACTGTTGCACGTGGGTTTATCTGACTCTGTGTGTTTGGGTTAAGGACTTGCACCCAGATGTTGAGGGTATGCATAAGAGCCATCAGGTATATGTCCAGCTGTAGATGCCTTCAGCGATGAACCGTTGCCCTTGCAGTTCTGAATGTGCGTGTATCTATCTGAATCCATGAGTGGCCAGGAGGTGCATCTGTGTGTGTGTGAGCACGGGTGTTTGCTCTGTGCACGTCTGAGCGTGTGTCTATAGCAGGTGCGTCGGTGGGAGCGTGCATGAGCCCAGCTCCCTTGGCAGGTGTCTTTTGATGCCGGTGGATATAGGAAGGAGGGTGCAGGGCCACCTGCCTCCCTCCGCACATGCCTGCTCTGAGCCAGAGGGTGCGAGCCAGCAAAGTATGTGCAGAGGGGGATCCCGGCGAGTTTACATGGAGCAAATCCCACCTTCTGTCTCCCTGCAGCGCCTCCATTAACAGCCACAGTGAAGGGGCTCAGAAGCAGCGTGATTCTGCTCCAGCACAATAACCTCTGCAGCTTTGATAACAACAAGCCCCCTTAAGTCTTCTTCCTCCCCCCAGCTCCCCTTTTCTCTCCCCTGCTCCCTTTGAGCCCTGCCGACAATAGGCAGGCCTGCTGCAGTGCTGCCCACAGCCCGGCCAGGCACACAAAGCCGCCGAGAGCTTACAGGAATTCTTTGGCAGGCTGCTGGTTGCTGCGGAGAAGAAGAAGGGCCCTTCATACTCGGAAGCTGTCTCATTGCCCCTGGCCCTATTCTCTTCCCGTGTTTGATAGACACTGAGCCACGGTAATCTCTCTCTGCCCCGAGGGGAACAACAGCTTTTGTGAAACAGATTTTTACAAANCCCCCGCCTTGCCTCCCCCCTTCCCTCCCCTCCAGTTCACTGGCTGTATCAGTGTCACATAATTAAATCAGCTTTCCTGTTTGCCTCTGCTTCCTGCTAATTGTTTGCTCACAGCTAGGATTAGCAAGTCAGGGTTATTTTTCACATATCCTCACACAGGTTTTTCTGCTGCAGGAGGCCACTTCATGGTTCTTGGCCTCCTTACTAGCCTGCTCCTCATGCACTATGGACAAACAGCTCTGTGGGTCTTGGAGGTGCAGGGAGATTGTTGGGCTTCCCAAGAGACTGCCTGGCAGTTCTGCAGGTTGGAGAGGGGAGAGAATCCGTGTCAACATTTTTTTTCACTCTCTTTTGCAAAACAGGCTGAAGATTTTCCATAAGTAGAAGCATGTTTGAGAGTGGGGGTGACCCCACTGGGCACTTGGTGAGCCTAACACCCATTCTGCAGATCAAGTTGCAGCTCAGGGGCCAGTCAAATGAGGAGCTCCTCAAATGGAGGCTCGTGATAATCCCTTTGGGAACTGCTGAGCCACACCATTTTAATGGCATTAGCATGAGGGGTAAGCCTAAAGCAAATACTTGGTGTCACTATTGCAAGTGCATCACAGTATAAGAAGTTATCTCTCATTAGCTAAGCCCACATAGCTGCTTGGGAGTCCCACTTGCAGCCTGCCCCAGCTAGGAGGCAAAATGAACTAGTTTACGCCACCTTTATGGTGTCTCGTCACTCTGCAATTCACAGAGGCTAAAAGTGGGTTGCAGAGCTCGGCTAACAGATTGCAAATGGTTAAGGCATAGTTACATCATCTCTTATGAGCCTGGCCTTACATCTTCAAGCCTGATCAAAATGCTTGAATAAAACATCTTGTTTTCGAAGGAGGAAAATAATTATTTGATTCAGCTAGTTAGTGCAGAAAGTATCTTTTTGCAACAAGCGCTATGAAAAATTCACGCTGATTTTCAGGAGGAGGGAGTAGAATATGTACAACATCATACTCCCTGCTCTGTCCTGGAGAGCTACTGTTGGTGTGGCTTTGGTTTTTCAGGAGACCCTGTGATTTTAATTTTTGTTTTCTTTATTGGGAGAAATTTATACTGAAATCCCTCAAATGTTGAAGAAATGTTTACATAAAGATAACCACAAGATTCTATTGTTCACCCACTTTTTTTTCAGGGTTAAGAACTTCTTTCCCAGTGCTACCAATTAGTCTTTCACTCCCTGATAACATGGGCTAAGACTCTAAAGTAGCTTTAAATATAAATTTAACTGCTATTTCCTTTTTACTTCATGCTAAACAGACCCAAACATTTTTAGCTGGACATTTGAGGGCTCTTAGCTAACTGATAGAGTGGTCTTGAAGATACGATTTATTTTTTTTTTCCTTGTAAGCCCAGAGGTTAATAATAACAACAACAACAAAAATAACTGTCTTGTGTCCTCCAAAAAAACCTCTTTATGTGCTTGACACTGAAGGCTTTACCTGCAAAGAAAATCTTTCTCTTTTATACAGACCTTTTGACTTTTCACTGCAGCTGCTTTCTGAGTCCAGACTGCTTGGGTGAGTAATCCTGGGCCTTTGGTACTCCTCAGCCACCCTGAATGGAAATGCCTAACCTTTCCTGCTTTGCCACATTTTCTGTTGTGAGATTCCCTCCCTTCTCTCAATATTCTTATGTCCCTGTTGGTTTAGTAGGAATCTGGTAGTTTCCATGTGGGAAAATGGATTTAGTAGGAAGGGTTTGAACAGGACCATGGCTAATACACCGAGCCCTGTGTGATAAAGACAGATTTCTTTTTTTACCAGGCTCCCAACACTGCACTACACTGAAAATGTACCACTTAAATGTAGTTTGTGAAGGCACAGCTGAAACTTTGCCTGTTCCCTGTACTCAGTGAAGGGTGTGCGTTGCCCCTGGCCCCCTGGAAAGCGTGTTGGGACTCAGGTTCAAAACTGGCTTCCCAGTCTTCCCCTTCCCTGGTCAAGAGGATCCTCTTGCCCTCCAGCAGGACCTGGGAATGTGGACGTGTGTGCATCAGCCACCAAGCAACTGAGATGCAGTGCTAGACCCTAAAGCTGACCGCTGTTCCCTTTTAGCAAGCTGGCCAGGGCCTGGCACTTGGTAATGCTCTGCTATCCTTGTTTAGATTTCCCCATCCAACTTTCCTGCTAGTACAGTGTTAGATGGAGCCCTGAGTAAATGAATCTGCTTTGGGTGGTTGCTAATTAATTGGCTAATTATTAGGCTGACTGATGGTTTAGTTGATGATTCAGTGGTTGCTGGTAGCTTTATCATATGGGTAAAAGCACCCTTCATGTGTTTCCCAGGGAATGGAGCAAATACAAGGCTGGGAACCAGGAGTTTCTTCTAGGTCTTCCTTTGCCTTGGCTAGTTTTTGTAGCCTGGGGCGAAAGCTCTTTGCCTCAGTTTCCCTAGCAGTAAGTTGGAAGTAAGCATCCATAGCTCGTTCAGGTGTTATGGACATTAATTAGTTCTCACTTGTTAAGGGTTGTTTGAAAACGTAAAATGCAATTATCTGATTATCCAAGTAACAGGCCGGTTTTCTGGTTGGCAGGATGGGTAGCAAATTGGTGAGTTACTTAACTAGCTTGGTTAATGACCTGGTGCCATTTACAATGGGAACAAAATGATGTTAGGACGTTTCCTTTCAGCGATACGGAGCTATGTGTTTTATTCTCCCTGAGATAAGGAACGGTAGGAACACCTTTATTCGATATAATCATTTTAGTCTCAAAAATCGGTGCAAGGTCAAACGATAATTTAGAGCTCTGTTTGGGAATCAGTTATCATTCAGATGTAAGCGTTTCCTCGGAATAGATCTCAGCCCAAGCGAGGTAAGCCCGAAAGAATCACGGACCAGGCAAGTTTTTACGCCGTCACAAGCTGCCTGGCAGGCAGGTCGGGATGGAGATTCCCCCGACGGGGTGCCTGGCCCCTTTCCCCGGAGGGTGAGGGGGGCTCAGCTCCAGGCCCCGGCTGCCGGCGCCTCCCGGCGCGGAGCCCGCTCCCGCCGCGGCGGGGCCCGAGGCTGCTCTCCGCGGTGCTGAAGGCGCCGCCTCCGCCGGGCCGCCCCGTCCCGGGCGACATCCGCCGCCCCCGGGGGGTGGCGAACGGCGGGGCCGCGGAGCCGTCCCTCGGCTTGCGCTGAGAGGACCGGGCTCCTCGGTGCCCGACAGCGGCCAGAAGGAGCGTCCCGTCCTGCTGCTGCAGAGCCTGACGTGAGGAGGGAGCGGAGTGGGGCTGTAGGGGGTGAGCGGAGAGGTTCCCTGCGGGCGTTCTGGTGGTCTGTAACGCCACAACGTGAAAGAGCCCACGGTCTGGAGAGACCCACTGGCTGCAGACAGGCCACTGAGATACAGACAAAATCAGGTTAGAATTCAGGAGATCGCTGGGATGAACCGGCCCCGAGCCGGAGTTTTCACCCATCCCTGCTTTTGTGTGAAAAGTAATTCCAGGACTTTCTCATCAGCTCCGTAAGCCACTGCTGCTTCAATCAGTACAAATCTCTTGACTTACAATGGAGAAGACTGAAAGTACCAGCTGTTGGTTGGTAGGACCTGCCCAATCTTCTCATCATCAACCCCTATTTTCTGTGCCTTATGATTTCGTCAAATATTAACCACATGGTCTCAGATCCTGCAGGCTAGGCGTTTGCTCAGTTGAAGTTTTACATTTATTAACTAACTTATATCTTTGGGGAAAATATAATTTTAAACATTGTCATATTATTTGCTTCTCTGGGCAGAACTATCATCCCATGCTCTGGATCCCAGTGCTGGAATTTGATGAGGACTGAGCTTTATTCAGTAGACCTTTAACCTATACCTCTGCTGCCAAGGAAAGATCACAGTTATCTAAGCTATTCTGACAAATGTTTGTCTAATCCATCCTTAGAAACCTCCAGTGAAGTCATCCTCCTCTCTCCAGGCAAATCTATTGCAGCACTTACTCCTCTAACATTCTTCCCAATGTCCAAAGTAAATCTTTTTTTGTTGCAGTTCAAGCCCATAACTTCTTTTTGTATCTGTCAGTGACATGGAAAAAAATGTATTCCGTCCCTCTTTCACCTATTAGTAAACTGCTGCCATGTCTCTCCTCAATCTTTTTTTTTTTCAACTAAACAATTCCAGTTCTTTTGGTCTTCCATCTCATCTTCATAGATGTCTGATCATTTGTTCCCCACTCCTGAGGACTCAGAGTCCTGAGTAAATTTGCATGTTGCTTAAATTGCCCCATATGGAAAGCAGCCCACCAAAGGAGGCCTTTCTGGGATAGATTATAGTGAGAAGAGTAATTCACATGTCTTGCAAAGGGCACTGCTGTTCATAATCCTGGTGTGGCTGCTGCTTTTTTTTCCTGAAAAGCTTGCCATAGTTGACTCATGGATGTGATTCATCATCGCTCCAAGATACTTTTCTGCAAATCTGCTGCTTCCTAAATTGTGTTCGCACAGCCAATTATTCTTGACAGTGTGGTGCCTGGTCTTTTTTCTTTTGGTTTGGATTGAGGGGTGGGGGGGCAGGCAGTACATTGTTTTCTTACATATTGGAAAAGCAAGCTAGGAATGTCTTCTTTCCGCTCTTCCACAGAAAAAAATAGTCACAATAGTATTAAAAGAGCATTTTTTTTTCACATTGTGGTCAGCATTAGTGTGGTAAAGATCTGATAACTTCTGCCAGGCTTCTCTGTCTGTATTCCTTATAGACAGATCTCTGGTTACAAACATTTTAAATAGTATTCCCATCTTCTTCACTGCTCAACCTGGATGCACTCAGGAGTGGAGCAGAGTGAAAGAGATTTGTCCGTATAGCATCTGCCTCTTTACTTACTGAACCTGCAAGGAGTCAGGGTCTGGTGAAGAAATGCTCATTGCGTAGTTATTGAAAGGGGAGTTCCAAAGAGATGTTGGATGAATCACTTTGTCCCAGTAATAATTCACTAATTTTTAGGGTCAAGCTTCCCCCTGCTTTATCTTGAGATGTGGCTCTGAGTCACAGATGTCATTGCTGAATATAACGGGTACTGTGGTGCTTGCACAGAGTGAGCTAAGTGCACTGAAAATATAAAGGGTTTTCTAAAATGAATCAGATGCCTTTGACTCTTCATTTCTGTATGCCTGAGTTTCTTGTCTCTAAAATGGAAATAACAAGTCCCATTTTGGGAAGATAAGTGGGTTCAACTCAGAAAAGCACTCAACCACTCTTGTGATGAACACCAAAAAAACCCCACAGGAGACAGAAATGTACGGTTTTGTCTTCAGAAAAAGGTTTGTGCAGTAAGTGTAGCGCATAGCACCTAGCAGTGAACAAAGAGAAAATAAAATAAGGGCAGAGCCACTTATTAAGGAAACACCACCCTAAGCCCTAGATTAAGGAGCCATTTCCTTGGAAATATAGTTGAGATTGTGTAATTGAAGCTGATAACATAATGCAATGTGTGTTAAGGGGCTTTAACACTACAAAGCAGTTTTAATTCTGGCATTGCATCCTTTTGGTTCCTTGGCTTTGCACTTCAGTCAGGATCTGTTAATGCTGTAGGCAGCGATGGGTGTGTGTGTGCATAGTGGAGGAGACACTGCATTTAGTTGCCAGAAAAACTAATTTGGACTCCACTGGAGCTGTGAAATGCTGCTTACCCTCTCGTGTTATGGGAATATCCGGGGAATGGGGAATGGAGGAAAAAAGTCTCAGGAAGCCCTGTGTGGTTTATTATTTTTCAAATTTGGACAGAAGAAAAGTTGAATTGAAATGTAACCTTTGAATAAATAAATAAAAAAAAAAGTAGTGTTTTAATGCTCTTGTCATCCCCCATCCCTTCCCCTTCTTCAGTTCTGGAGTCAATTTAGAGCTGGTTGGATACATTCACATGGTAGAAATGATCCACTGCCAGCAAAAAACTTCTGATTTTCCCTTCTTCCCAGAAATCAGTTCCACTGTGGGGTCCTGCTGGTAGCTGTGATGATGCGTCACAAGCTTGGTGGAGTCTGTTTCTCACCCATGATAGGAAATGTCTTTTTCTAAATACAAGCTGAGGGAATATATTTTTCTCGTGAGCCCTTTGTTAGCTAAGGGCTAATGAGTTTGGGCTGGTGGGATCCTCTGTAACATGTTGATGACTGCTGAAGACAAGCGGTGTGGTATGTCTGATCTCAGCACTGGGGGAGTCATGAAGTGAGACGGGAGCAAAGTGAAATAGGGAGGCAAGGAGAAAGGGGTTGGGGACAAACTGAGAAAAGATGAGGAAAATAAGGAGCAGAAGCACAGCTGACACACGATTCAGGTCCCTAATGATAGTATTGGCTAATCTAAATGCTCACCATTGGCACATAAAGCTGTGATCAAGCTCCTCCCTGTTTTCAGCAGGAATAGAAAACATAGGACAGGAAGATCTCTGGACTCTGGGAGCACCAGAACAGGAATGGGATGGCATGTATTGCTTTTCATGTTTCACAGATGCCCGTGTGTTCTCCCATAATGCCCAGAACAAGTTAAGTCTCACTAATCTGCTTGCTGGAGTGAACGCAAGGACATGTTTGATTGAGCTTGACAGGCGTGACCCTGGCTCTTCTTTGAAAGGCAGCCATGTCTGAACAGCTAGGCCATACTGGGCCAACACAACCAAGGGAGCTAGTAGTGTGCAGGAATGCTCTTACCACTTCAGAGGAGAACTTGCATCCCCCTTCAGCCAGATCTTACCAATATTCTAGCTGTGTTCTCAGCTGTGTAGTCCCTGCTGCTATGTGCACTGGAAGTGACCATGCAGTCATCTGCTTTCTTCTTCCCCAGGTTCTTTCCTCAGCTATGCTCACCTAGGAACCATCTACCTGTTCTTTATTCCTAGTCTTAGTTTTCTCTAGCTCGGTTCAGTTGGGCTTATTGCAACTAAAGGGCTTGCCTGTAAGGGCTTGCCTGTGCAAGTAGGCATATGAAAATAGCCTTCATAATGATCTGAAAAGTTTCAAGTGAATATTTTTCCTTTTTGATTGTGAGTGTTTATTTGCAGTACAACATGTAATAAGAAGTATTGATTGTGATGATCTACGTGACTCCCTGATGAAGAGAGGTGGTCAAAAAACTTCAAAGAAAAGCAGAAATGACATTGCTGCCTGATGGAAACGTTCCCACTCCCCCAACAACTCTACTCATGAAGTCTGGCTGCGTATCATACCACATTGTTGGTTGTGCAGGAGGAAGCTATCTCATTGCTATTAAATGGTCATGTCTCCCCACATTTGTTTGTTGCAAAAGCTTGTGGTCCCTTGCTCTTTTCCCTGCGTTGCCCTGAAAGAGCTGATCCTAACCACAAAGAAGCCAAGACAATGTCCCTAATGCATGAGCATGGAGAGATCTATTCTTTGAAAAGCCCCTGAACATTTCATCTCTACTCAGGGAATTCTTGGTGATCTATATTCAATACTAAAGTTGTGAATGGCAGTAAGTGTCTTTTAAAAGCCATGGAAACTTTTGTCCTGATCCTGCCAGATGTTTTGTCTGCTGTGCTGAAGTGTGACTACACAGCCTTAGATTGCGTCCTGTGTTTGAATAAGAAGGTCTTTATTCCAGGAGAAGTACTACCTATGTGTTCTTCCAGGAAAAATGATACCCCCATCTGGTAATGGGAACTGTTGGTGAAGATGGCTGTGTTGATTTGGCAGCTACAATGAAGAGGTGAGGCTGGGCTGTGTTTTTTGTGCCTCAGAAAGTCCAGATTTTTTCAGTTGGCAGTCACAGACATGTGCTGAGAATATGATTGCCAGGACAAGCTGGAGAGAAAGCAAGCTTTTAAAAACCTCTTACAGAGATTTCTTTCTGCGCCTACAAATATGGCCACTTCCAGCTTTCCAATTGGATCCTAGAGCTGTTAAGTGGCATTTGTCCACCAGAGGGCATGTGGGCCATTTTCTCCTCCTGAACACAAAAAAAGGGAAAGAGAAAGGTTTCCAAAGCAAATGCCCTTCCAAAATGGGACCCTGTACTGGCTGCCTTGGCCATTGCCATTGCAGCTGGGATGTTGAGGTACAGTGCATGGGCAAGTGAGCTGGCAGCAGTAGGGCTGATGTGACTCTGTGCCGCTACTGCAGAGCCATCCCAGTGCGACATGGAGTTCTGCCTGTATGAAGAGTTAAATTTAAGTCTTTATGGTGCCATGACTTTATCGTTCCCTAGACTTGCATTTCAGACCCCTGTATGTGCACGCATGTGTATATGCATGCATGAGAGATACACACACGTGCACATGTATATGCCCACATTTGCTCACACAAGTATCTGTATCCACACAGGCCCACTCTATAGCTTGCAAAGTAAATTAGACTTAAATGACTCTTTGGAAACAAAATAAATCAAATAGCATAATAGTACCATCTTTTTATCTCATTTGTTCCCATACAATTAGTAGTTTTACTGCCATGTTGTGACAGGTGACTGTGTTTGACCTTTGCCGCTTGGGTGGTTGGCTGGTGCTCAAACTAATGAAGACCCTTAATGGATTGGCTTTTGTGAGGCTGTGAGCGGTGGGGTTAAAGAGAAAATGGTGCCTTAGACAGAGTCCAGAGAAGATCCTTCAATTAAACCTGAAGTCTATTAGCAAAGAAATATTGAGGAGGTTGAGAGTTAGCAATGATTTAACCAGCAAGTCTTCCTTGTGAGTCGTTAAAAAAAAAAATTAAAAAAAATCTCCCTGGTTATTTATTGTTGAGTGTGTGGTTGGACTCCCATCCTCTTGGGTGAGAGGGTGGGAGCAGAGCCATGGGCTTGGAGAGGCTGGGTCTACAGGGCCCTAGTCCCAAGTTTGTTAGCCCCTTGCCTCCCACACAGCAGAGCTTGCCTTGGACAAAAGAGTGAGGAATAATGAAGCAATGGCAGGAACAAATGAAGAGTGATGCTGGGGAAGATAAAACGAGATCTCTGGGATAAATAAGACTTTTTGGAACTTAATTGTTTTTCACGATGTAAATAAATTACAATGAAAGAACAGGAGAACCAGCAGCTTCTGGACAATGAGTCAGAGGGCTGTAGAGTGTGAGTAATAAACAGGAGTGGAGGGAGGCTGATGGGGAAGTTGGTGCAGGACACGCAGGGGCTGGCTAGAGCAGCACAAATGGACACAACAAGGAGTGTTAGGTGCGGGGAGCCAAGAGGAGGCTGAGCTGTGAGAAGGAAGGGCCAGGCCCAATTACGGCAAAGGGCCATGGGGCCATTCTCCTGCTGTGTTAGACACTTCAACAGAAATCCTGCACGTGGCAGACACAACCTGCCTGCTGTTCCATGGGATCTCCTCCTGCCCCCAATGGCTAATGAGCTGGCTCCTGTCCCTTTCCGTTAGCTTCAGCGTCAGAACCTGAGCATTTCCCATTCCTTCCAGGCAAGCTTCCTTCCTTGTGTTTTCAAGAGCTGCTTAACTTTCAGCCTGAGCATCATCTTGCAGCAGTTCATGGTCTTGAGCAGAGCCGAGGCTGCCTCTGCCCCTCACTGGTCCTTTGGGTGATACACTGTCCCACAGATGAGAGGTGGGAGATGGGAAGGATCTGATGAGGGAAAGCATGAAGCTCATTGCACTGGGTGGAGAGACCTGCCTTCCCACTAGTCAGCCAACATCTAGCTGCTGTTGGGGTGTCCTAGATTGCTGGCGTACCTGAGGCTTTAATCTCCACAGACTTCCCCTGCCTCTACACACAATGTAGTAAACCGCAAAGAATTCAGCATGTCAGCCAGGCAGACAAAGGCTGAGAAGGGACAGAGAGAGCAGGGATTAATGTCCTGGGTCCTCATGTGCCTCCTTCACACTGGCCCATGCTGTGGGCTGGTTCAGCATCTTGGTGCCTACCTTTTTATTCTCTTCCCTGGCCTACACTGTTGTAGAAAGACCATGTAGGGAGAAAGCTCCCAGCAAGTGTATTTGCTCTGTGTTTCTCTCCGTTAGTTCAGGGTGATATTTTTTTGAACGTGCAGTATTTTTTACAGTTCTTTCTGCCCCTGCTGCTTCTTCCCAGTGCAAAGGCCTTTCCTGACAGAACCACAAGTGCCTGCATACAAAGTTGGAGCTGAGCAGCTGTGCTTGGATTGGAACTGCACCTGGCAACAGACCAGACTGGACACTCCCCCTTACTGGGATGATGGAATACCTTTTGGAGGTGAAAAGTGAAAAGCAAGGAAAAAAGGCAAGATGCCTTAATGGGCAGCAAATTGGATTCTCCTCAGAGCTTCTGGTTGTGCCCCAGAGTTGTGAAGGCAACAAAGATGGAGGGAACTAGGCCCAAAGTGCTTGCTGATTACACAGAGGGAACTGGATTTGCTAGGTCTGCAACCTTTTCTGGCTATAGGAAAAAGGAGTGGTTTCGCTCTACTTCAGCCGAGTCATCACATAGCTTTGAAACATCTCAAGTGTAGCGCCCAGCTGTTCCTCTTCCTGGGTCATCCCATCTCAACACCCTCAGACAGGACTCCAAAACTGAACACCCTGCTCCAAGGGTCCTCAAGCACCATGGCAGGCCCACAGAGTTGGACTCAAGGACTGCCCTAGTCTTCATTCCTTCTTCCTCTATTTATCTATGTCTGTCTGTCTATCTATCTATCTATCTATCTAATCTTTCACTCCTTCCACATGGAGCAATTCCTTCCTTTCACTCACACAATCCCTCTTCTTCTCTTTTTCTTTTCTCTCACTCTTAGACACGTGCCTTCCCCGCTCCTACCTCCCCCTACTTTGGGGATAATTTAACATGTTACACACTAACTTTCCAGTAATGGCACTCCGGCTTTTTGAAATTCTGCTTCCCTGTTTTATGGCTGGGCCTCTAATGGTTATCTCGCAGCCCTGCCTCTGGCAATCATGTAAGGAATAAATAGAAGCTGACACAGTAATTTACTTAAATCTTCTCCACACTTTTGCAGCATTTTCCTCCAGAGGATACCCCCGAAACAACAATTATTTGAAATGTCACGCGTTCCTGCCCCTAGGCTACCGACAAATGAACATTAAATCTATTAACAACAAAAAAAATTAAATGTTTACTTTTCTGCGAAGGTAAAGGAGAAGCTGGAGAGAGGGAGGGATGTCTCCAATAAATTTCTTCTCAATAATAAAGAGGTGTAGTTAATGTTCTCTCTAAGCAGAGTCAGCTTGCAGCCCGCATCCTATGAGGACAGAGATGTGATGCCACAGTACTGCCACACAGCCTTGCCAGGGCAGCTCCAATAGCCTCATTTTTCCAGGCCAGGGAGCTCAGTTTTAGGTCGGTATATTTGCAGATTAAATAAGACGTGTAGTGGGCCAGAAGCATGAACAGGGTGGTCCCAGCTCTCAGCCCATCTGGCTGCTAGTGCGTGCTATGAGGACTGGAGCGGTGGGAGAGGAAGCGTTACCCCCTTGGCGAAGGGAGGTTAAGACTGTAGCTCACCTGTTTTATAGAAGGGAAAGCTGAGCATTTTGGAGCTCTGCCCCAACATACTGTACAAAGTCTAAGCTGAAGGTAAGGCCCAGCTCCTTCTCTTTTCTGTCCTCTGCTCCCACCCCTTTGCTCAGCTTTGCTGAACATAGGTAAGCATAGATACTGGGAGTGGGACCATGTGAAGGTGGACTCAGCCCTGCACATGGGTCCTGATGGAGGATGGTGGGAATATGGAGAATCACCTGTGTCCACTTGCTGTGGATGAAAGTTCCCAGGGGGATCTGGACAAAACAGGCTTAGGGGCCAGGCCTAAAGCACAGGGAACAATTTTCCATTCCGCAGGTGGGGAAGTTCAGGTCCAGAGCAGGGTAGAGGCTCACCAAGATACAGTAGCAGAAATGGAAAGAAGTATCCCAGCTCTACCCTGATTGCTTCATACTGTCTTGAAAAGACTGCCCCATTGCTTGAACTTGCCAACTTATGGCTACTTCAGAAAGTGTTCCCTGTCAGTTGATTCAGCATAAGACTCTCTTGGGAGCGATTGTGTTTATATAGCCAGGAATCCAGCCCTTTGACTTCGAAATCCTCTGCCCATCTGAGTTCAGTGAATGGTTGGATTTAAAGGAACCAAAAGGACCACACGCCTTTCTGTGAATGAACTTGTGAAGGAAAATTTCTCATGTGATGTTGAATGCTGCAGACCCCACAGAAAAATTTGCTCCTCTGTTCTTCATTTTCCCTTCTTTTCAGCAAAAGAAGCTCGGGTGTAAACCTCAAACACCTTGGAGAGAGTGGCACCTCTGACATGCTGTATGAATCAATCATTGATGTGCAGTGTGAACAGAAACCTGTTACCAACCCTTTGAAGCAGGACACATGAATATCTGGCCAGCCTCCTATTCCTTTATGCAAAATGGCCAGGCACTTTAAACTTTGCTGTCATCATGGTTCACTGTATCACCAGGCAAGTATGCCAGGATGTGTGTCTTTCTTTCCCTGATAGGCTGGGACCCTGCTTTCTTGGCACCAGTTCTGACCCTCAGAGCCAGACAGTGGAGGAGACATCCAGTAGATCTGCTGCATTCAAATCCCAGCGGTGCTTACTGTCCCAGTCCTAATCCATTTCTTCACTGCTGTTCTGTGTAAATGATCCCAGGCCACCTACTAAGATGGTTGATGATACGTGGACGCTCGGTCAGGCTTCTACAATGCTAGACTGCTCTTGAACTGAGATCACTTTGTATCAGTGGGAGATAGTGCTTCTGGGATGGTGTCTGCTTGGGAGAAGGCTCTCCAAAGTAGCTCCCGGAGTCCTGTTACACAGGCCTGTGCCCTCACAGGGTAGTTTATACATCCAGGGCATTCAGAGCTGTGACAGGGCTTCTGAGTCCCATGGTCCCCCTTGACGTTTTGTTGCTACCTGCTATGATTCTTTAAGGAACACGAAGAAAGATCATCTTCCAAGTGTGTGATATGTATGTGTCTGGAAGGAGTAAGTTTGTTCTCTACCAACAATCCTGTTGACATCCAAAGGTGTTTCAGAAGAGGAAGCTAGCTCATCCAAGGAATCAGACTTTAGCTCTGGAGGAACAGCTGCTTTGAGCTCTTCTCAGGCCTAGTGCAAATTCTTTGCCTGTTGTCTTGCACTGCCACAACTCTGCATGGAGAGCATGTCCTTTCTCATCTGGAGAGAGGGGTTTGTGTGGGGCTTTTCTTGGTGTTTCCCATTTACTTTCTGAAAAAATCTATCCTTTTGATGGAAAGGGTTTTCTTCCCCACTCCAGATCCAGCTAAGTGCCTGAGGTTTAATGGTGCATGAAGAGCAAGGTAGATGTTACATCCATGATCAGACAGCTTCACAACATATATACTCCGTATGGGAAACTACACAGCTAATGATGTACAAAGCACAGGGTTCTGATTTGGTTTTAACATAGACCTCAAAGTGTACTGTAGATTTGGGAGTATATACTGCAGGTGAAGTCCATCTCAGTATTGCAATGGATTGATTTAAATAGTTCCACTGCCAGCCAAAAGTCTAAGCACCATAGCATGCTTATGAGTTATTTTAATGCATAGAAACACAATTATGTGGTTTAATATATTGGGATGGACTCTTAGATAGTATATAGTATCAATACAAATCAGTGTCTACCATTATAAATTGCAAGGCCTCAAATACCCATTATCCTATTGCTAACAAAAAAAAAAAAAAGGCAGAAGGAAATTGGGAAGAGGATTCACCAAACTACTTTGCATTTAGTTTTATTAAACTTCCTCCTGTAACATCTCCACTTTGATCTCTGCTCTGCCCAGATTCAGATCCCAGATCCTGATTTCCACCAAGGAAGGTATGCTGGGAAGCTGGGTGCCTGCACTTAACTTTTTCTTTTAAAGCTTTGTAGAGCGTTCTTGTGCTCTCAATTCCGGATAATGCTGGATCCCTTTTATCCAGCCCCTCCTCTTGCCCTTTCAAGTGAAAAGAAGACTCCTGTGCCCCCCCATCAAAGTTAAAGGGAGGCTTTAGAGAGGAAGGCTCAGCACGCTGGGGCTCTTGAGCCTGTGTTTAATCTCTTTTCCCGTTCCTGTGTGCCTCTGTGGCTTCCCTGCCAGTTTCTTTGTTGCCGAGTTTCTCATTTCCTTTTATTTGTGTGTGCGGGAGGTTGCCAGGCTCGCTGGAATGCAGCTGAAGTCATCTTGGGGGGAACGCGCCTTGGCCCCCGCCCTGGGTTATACATGACCTGCCTCACCCCCCGGCTCCCCTACCCCATGCAGGCTGGAGCAGGCTTGTCTGGCTGCAGGCAGGAGGCAAGCCAGGGAAGGCAGCAGGGCAGGAGATATATCCACCCTGCTGCTGCAGCTGGCGGTGTGTCCAACACTATGCAGGGTGCGGAGGAGGATGGAGGTCGGGGGGAAGGGATTGACAGCGAGCATCTTGAGCTCTGGGTTGCTGTCCTGCCTGGGGAAGGAGAGCAGAGATGTGTGCAGCCTTTGGCAGGGGAGGGGGACCTGGTCTGTCTCAGTTCTTGCCTAACCTCATCTGACCTTGATTCCCGACTAGGGCTGCCCTGCTCCACTGAGTGATGCTGGTCTGAAGGTGTGGCCTTTGGCCGTATGCTGGGATTCGCTCCCCGGAACAATACAGGCTGTATTAGGCTCCAGAGGGAGAGAGCTTGAATCGGACTGGTCCACTGGGGACTGTGAATGTTGCTGCAGAGCTGGACGCAGCTCTGAGGAATGCATTGGTCTTAAGAAGTGTTAGTAGAGACTGAGTTTGTGTTCACGCTACTTGCCATTCCTTCATCATGAAGGTACTTCCGTGGAGGACCCATCTCTCAGAGAACCTGTAAAGGGGATGTCCTGGGTGGGATGAGATACGGCAGGAGCACAACTTCACTGCTGCAGTTTGTCTCAGCTTTCCTTACATCTTGTCCATCCCACTAGAATGGAGAGGCAGGTGGCATTGCCAAGATTTTCACCCCTTCTAGGCCATAGGGGTCCAGTTTGGCACATGGGGTTACATTCAATTCTCCCTGAAGCAGTCTTGGGGAACTTTAACTCCAACAGCATCCTATAAAATCAGTCAGTGTTAACAGCCTATTTATTAGGCTGTGGAAACCAAAGAACAGGGAAAAGGATGGGACTGTGCCCAAAGCTGGATGACTTAGGAACTGCTGGCTTTGAGGTTGCTCTACAGCCTCGAGAAGTTCCTGGTACTTCCCAAGGTGGATATCTGCTGGTCCAGCTCTTGACACTAGAGATAGACCTTGACCCAGCAAAAGAACAATATCTTTCAGGTTTCCTGGTCCCTGCTAAGTTTCATCTGAATTCCTGGTAAAGCTTGGCAAAGGTTTTTTTGGGGCTCTGAGTACATTGAGAGGCCTTCATCATCCTGACCAGTCTCACCTGGGACCTCCACCCACACCCTCCACCCATGGGCCCAGGGGCTCTATGTAAGCTTGTCCCTGGGCCTTCAGTCTCTGACTGTGTAATGTTGGAGGAGTGGTTGTCTGTGAATCAGCCACTGTTGTACCTGTACCTGCTATGGCTCTTGTTAATCCAGACCCCAGTGTATGCACTGACTACCCAACTTGACCTTGGTCCTGCCTTGGTGCTGCGGTATGTGACATGCTGAGACTAGGGGTTCCTCACTAGAGGAGAGTTCCCAATAGACAGGAGAGAAAAGCTGTGGGATGATTTTGCTTAGGATGGATCTAGAGTGTCTAGAACTGGGGGTTTGCCATGTAGCAGTCTGCAGCAGTCCTGGTTGGGGCTGCCCCATCATGCAGACCTGAGAACAGTTAAGTTTTGGTATTATTTTCTGCTCATGGGCACTGAGAGTGACAGCGATAAGAGCCTTGTCCTGGCACAGTCTTCAGCAACAAGTATGTTCCTTTTTGATTCTTTCAAAGGTCTGGCTGGGAAACACAAAGCTTGCAGTCCTGTAGTGCTTCAGTATCTCCATATTGTTCTCCTTTGTTCTGCATTCTACTGGTTTCCTTTGTATCAGACAAGTTCTATGAGAGAAAGGTGGTCTTTCCAGGTGCTGTTTATGCAAAGACTTGTGAAGGATGTTTTCATCACAGTGCTTCAGGAGAGAAATCTAGAGACATTCTCAGGCCAGACTAACCCACAGACTAGGTCACGTCCATTGAAATATTGCTTTTTTTTTTTTTTTTAGTGGCAAATTTTCTCTTTTTCTTCTGTATTAAGAGTCTTCTAAAAACCCACTGAAAAGGTTTTTGACCTGAGAAAAATATCTGCTGGAAAAAAGGAAGAAGGGAGGGCTTGATGATTTGAGAGAATTGAGAAACTGGGTGGGAGAATTGCTTGAGGTTAGTTTCAAACCCCTGTAGATAGATGTACACCATAAGGAGATCAAGACAGGTAGGTAGAGACTCCCTGCTATATGTGGATTTTTATGCAAAAAGGGATCAATGTCCATATTTTTAAATACGTTTTCCCTACCTTTTGATTTTTGGCTCTTACAAGAGCAATGGGGCCTGCTAATACGTCACTTTTGGCTTGTCCTGCTTTTAAGGGAAGAATGTGTTATCTGGCTTCTCAAAGCCTCAACAAACCTGTCTTCTGTGGCTGTGAGTGGTTAGTGTTGTACTGCACAGACTAGAGCTGTTAGGCTCATGGACCCTCTGGCTACCAGCCAGCATGTCGCTGTCCTGGTATCTGCCGAATCTCCCTGCTGCTTTGTTCAAGGAGCATTTGTGCTGCCATTGTCTCTGTTCCCTGTGGACAGGCCCACGGGGTTGTGCAACTCTGAGTTTGTGTAGTATCTACCTGGATGTAATTGTTTTGGCTTTGCACCTAGAACAGCCTGTCAATTTGCAACCCCGAAACTCCTGCAGGAGACCCAGAGATTGCATCACACGTCAAGGGGAAGAGTGACTGGTAAATTATTGCGGTGAGCGGGGAACAGTGTCACTTGTCTGTAAATACCCTTCTATGCTTTGTTGTGGTGCTGCTATTTCAACCCAGTGGTTTAAGTATCTTTGCAGAGAAGCTTCCACACTTGAATTTTTCCCCCCCATTCTCCTATAAGGTCAGGGTACTTCCTTGCTGTATATTTGGCAGTTCCTGAATCGCTTTTATGGAGAATTCCTTGAAAATTTCTACTACTTTTTAAAATGAAAAATGTGTTTTCTTAACTAAGATATTGTGAAGAAAGCTTCTGATAAAGCCAGCGTCTTATTCTTGTGTTAGAAACACTTTTATTCAAGCATTTTTCAAGAAGTTTGAGCTTTTACTATACCCACTTTCTATTTTTTCTTATTTTATCAACCTCAAATCTTTTCATTCTTGGTTTTCTTCACCAGGATGAACTGCTATAGCATGGCAGAGCAGAAGGAAAGCACATCATCTAACCACTCTGATTCTCCCCTGCTGCTGCTTGGCATCCACACATACTGTGTATTGCAAGAGAAAAGCCAGACCTGGAAGCAATCTGCTGAGGGTTTCAGATTCTCTCTGTTCCTCTCTTCCAGTCCATTAGGCCAGAAAGGGAATGGCAGTCAACAAGTTTTTCATCTGGAAGCGTAGTCCTGGGATTTCCCCAGATTTTTATCCCAACTTGAGCTGAAGAGCAGCTTCCAACTATCAGTCATTCTTGGCTGAACCTCTATTCTGATTTTTCACCGCTGATTTCCACCCCCTGCCCCCCTTATAACACCTCTTTTACGCTCATTCAGGATGTGGTTGGATCAGACCCCAACACAGGTCAGGTTCTTACTTGTGCTAGTTTCTATTGTCTGGACAAAACATGGTCCTAATCTGTGACAGAATTATTCCTTGAAAAGGGCAGAGTTTTTGCAGAGGATTGGCCTGGGCTTACTTCTGATCAATATTTTAGCAATTTTGATAATACAGTGGAAACCAACCAGAGATAATCTGCAGGAGGTAGCAAGCTGGAAAAAGGTTGCAAGTCTGCTGCAGGACAGGGTTGAAACTCAAAATGGCTTGATATGCTGGAGAAATAAACTAACATTAAGCAAGCAATATTCAGTAGAAGCAAAGGCTCTGTGTGACTAGGGAATGGGTGAACTGGTGCACTGCCTAGGAGGGAAGGCAGGTCTCAAACTTGAGTGTGAGTCAGTAATGTTGCATGCTTACAGTAAGGAAATGTTTGGGTCTGGAGTATGTCAATGCCAGGGTCACTGCTGAGACACAAGAGGTCCCTGCAGCTCCCTGGTGTACTGCAGTGGAGTCTTGTCTAGTGCTGAAGGCTGCCACAGAGCTGGAAACCAGGGCCTGTAAGGAAAGGTTAAGGAACTGCTTTATGGGAAAGTAGAGGAGAAGATTGTGGGTGTAAAATGCTCAGTTTCCCAGTGTATAAATGAATGATATCAAGAAGCAGGTAAACAACCATTTTCTGTGCCCACCTGCTAATGAGCAGAAAGAAACAGATATCCCTAGAATGGAGGAAGACTATGTAGTAAAAGCCCTTGCTAACTCATGGAGCATAGAAGCACTAGTAGAGATTACCATGCAGCTGCTGGGGTCTTGGCTGGAGGTGTTTCAAAACATACGTCGGCCAAGGATTGTCTGAATGTATTTGTTTCAACAGGGAAGTACCTGGGTCATTGCATTGCTTTTTGCCAGCCTACATTTATGTATTTCTCTCCATCCTTCTCATCTGCCTGGAAACTGACAGGGAAGTGGGAACTTCAAAGGAATTGGTACTTTGAGGTTTTTCCTTTTTCCCAGTGGAAAACCTCCAAAATCAATGAAAACACATAGCACGTGCTATGTATTCCCCCAACAGAAAGCTAAGCTAGCTAGCTAGCTGATGCAAAGTGCTTTGAAATTTCCTGGTTGGAAGATGATTGATTATCAGACAACTATTACATGGCGCAACAGAGATCACAGCTCCTCTTTGGTGCTGGAAAAACTGAGGATTAAACTGGCACCTCCTAGGGGAGGGATCCTTTGGGACAGGTGTCCCCTGTAGAAAGGCAGTGCAGTAAGCACATGGTGCTTTCACCAGCCACCAGCTCCTGTGTTCCAGCCCATGCCACTGGCAGCTCAGGGCTCTCCCCCTCTCTCTGCAACCCTGCCATGTGTATGGCTCGTTAGCAGCAGCCTGGCAATCAGGAGAGCCTGCTATGGCAGCAGCTGCTTTTCCAGAGCTGTCCCACTTGCAGTGCAGCACAGGGGCTGTTTGCCAAGGTGAGGCACTCCCTGCAACTGGCTGAGATGGAGCCTGTGGGAGAGGGGGTTGGTCTTCACCAAATGCAACCAGCTGGAGCAAACTTTGCTTCCTTGCAATGCGTTTCCACCTTGCATTCCTGCCTGCCCAGCTAGTCACCCTGCTCCCTGATGTATATGCAGCCAAGTGCCAGGGAGCAGATGGAGGAAGAGCCATCTGGCTTCTGCCAAGCTCATTCCCAGGTTGGAGCTGGGGGAGCTGCAGGAACAAAGGATGGCATCGCTTGGGAGCGCCTGGACTAGGGAGTTTGTGAGTACTGTAGGAGTCTTAAGCTTGCTTCTGCCAAGCTCATTGGCTTCCCAGCAGCAGGTTTACCAAGCTGCGGTGCTCCTGTGTGTTCCCTAATAGCTGAGCCATGGGCTCTAGCCACTCTCCTGGTCTAGGGGACTTCTGCTGGACTCACGCAAACCACAACCTATTTTCCTCCTCCTCAGCCCACACTGCTGCCCTTGTTGTAGGATCATATGGGCCACACTTATGGGTAGGACACCCTGGCTTTCTTTGACATGGCTGACACAGCCAGACCCCATGGTGCTGGCTGAGATTTTCCTGGCTCAGGTTCTGCTTCATTCCATACTAGTTCCATACAGCCAGGCTGCGTGGGGCTAGTCACCAGGGAACAGGGGCTGGCAGAGATGAATAGAGGATGTGAACAGTTCCCTTGGTGCCCTTTTCCCTCAGTCTTGTTTCCCTCTCAGCAGGAGGAACCAGTCTCTGCGCAGTCCTCTGCCGATTGCATTGGGGAAAGTCATTAAGAAGAATTAAAAAGGAAACAGAAAAAGAGGGAAGAGGGAAAAACAACCCAAAACAAACTGAACAGCCCGAACAGTTACAAACTCAAACAAAAGAACAACAGGATCTTCCTGCTCAAAGCCCTGAGCCACCCTTGCCTGGCAGCAAAGGACAGCAGCACTCCAATGGCTTACTGGGAGAAGGGAGGAAGGCCTTGGCTGTATTTCTACTGGAGCAGTGGTAACATGGGTTGTGGAAGCTGTCATCTGATTATTCAGACAGGCAAAAAGAAATATATACAGAATTAAATGAATTACACAAGGTTGACTTATCCATCTACTGAAATAGGCAATGGCTCTGTATCCTGGCTTTTGGAGAAGGAATAGTGTGTAAGAAGATACCTGTCCCAGGGAGGCCAGTGCCTCTTCTTCACTTTGCTCTGGGGAGCTATCAGCCTCTGTTAGCAACTGCTCTAGCTGGGGAACAAAAGAGTGGGATGGAGCTCCTGGTTCCTCCTGTCCTGTCTCTAGGGAGGATGTGAGCTCCAAGGCTATGGGTGTATGTCTGGTCTGGGAAGATCTGGTTTATAATCCAAATTCAGTACCATAAAGGTTTTCCCAAAATAGTTGCCTAAATTTTGAGTCTGTCTTGAGATGCAGAAGTCTGGTCTCTTTCAGGTGCCAGCCACTCATTTGGTCTGAATCATGACTGGACATGAACAGTCATCTTTAAAAGGCTTGATTTTTGAGTTCTGGATGAGTGCTTGCAATCTAGAGTTTGTAAAACACTATGGAGGGTTGTCCCAGGATCCTCACCATCTTAACTTCCCTCAGCTTCTGCTTCAACACCAGCCCATACATGCCTGAACATGTCTTTTCAGGACTCTGGGGCCAAGGCAGAAACTTTAAGATGGCAGTGAGGTCATTTTTGCTGCAGTCAAAGCAGGCTGCAGGCTGGTAACGGAGATGGTGATAGGAGAGCATGGCAGAGCACTGACTCTGAAGATTAGTTGTACAGTCTCATTCTGAAGTCCTATGGGCCACACACTTGCCTGGGTCTGACACAGTCCCTGGTTCAAATTCTTTCTCAAACCATCATAGCAGCATTCCCCTGGGTTTGTTTCTGCACGTTGGAGCTCAGCTTCAAATGAGTTGGATTTTCTCACCCAAGTATTGGCCCCAGGTGAGTTCCTGGACCATTTTCCTATTAGCCATTGTTAGAGTTTCACTGAGGTGGTTTGCAGCTGCAGATGTTCCTGTGCATTATTACAAAGGCTTAGGCTACAGCTGTTACAGTAATCCTTAAATCTAGCATGGTGGCTCCCCATGAACATTGTGGATATCATAAAATAGTTTGGGTTGGAAGGGACCTTTACAGTTCATCTAGTCCAACCCCCCTGCAATGAGCAGGGACATTTTCAGCTAGATCAGGTTGCTCAGTCTCCCATACAAGCTGACCTCAAATGTTTCCAGGGATGGGGCATCTACCACCTCTCAGGGCAACCTGTTCCAGTGTTTCACCAATATGCTCCTTTACATCTCACCTGGCATACCACAAGCTGAGGCAGAACCCAAAGGGGTTTTGCTAAGGCCAGGGAGGTTTGGATCATATACTGAAATAGGTTTAGCTGCTGTGCAAAGTATGCATTTCATTGGTGGTGCATTTAATAGCTTGCATTAGTTTATTTACAGGTGTATTCTGGCATCTACTGTATATTAAAATGGGTCTCTGCATTTATGTGCCTAACTGTATTCTTCTAGGTATAACTGTGTCCGTGTTGTTAAAACTTGCAGTTTTATCTTTATACAGATTACCAGTATTGGGGTAAAACGTTATCACTTTGATGCACTCGCAGTTGATTTCTAGTTCAGTGGCTGATCCTGTGGAAATGTATGGTCCCCAGACACAGGTCAGGTAAGGGGTTTTAGTGGTGTGTTTCTGGGGTATGTTGTGAGGTGTTGCATTGTTAAGTTGTGCGCTGGATGCATCCCTCCCCAGGAGTGTTTCTGTGGGGTGTTTTGAGGCATTCACTCTGAGCGTCACCATGGGGACAAGCAGGGGGAAGGAACACAATTTGTATTTCTTAGTGTTGTGTGATTGTACTCTCACAGTGCCTCAAGAGTGAAGGTGCATGATGAACTACATACCTCTGTCCTGTATGTGTCTGTATGACAATAATATACATGCACACATGCACTCACA
The DNA here is from genome assembly GCA_013401275.1 of Pandion haliaetus. NCBI lineage: Eukaryota > Metazoa > Chordata > Aves > Accipitriformes > Pandionidae > Pandion > Pandion haliaetus. Next base: position 507,398 of record VYZV01020519.1, on the reverse strand, counting down.
CATACGGACACACCCCCTCCAGGCTCCAGTGCGTGTAGGAGAGTGTGTGTGTGTGTGAATGCTATTTAAATAAAAAAGAAAGGAAGTGAATCAGGGTCGTTTCCATTTTAATTGTAAAACAGATAAGCACTAAACACTTTGAAAAAGTAAATGACTTGAGAATAATTACTATCTATTACTCTGCGTCCCAGGGGGGCAGTTGGAGGAGCCCAGATGGCTACAAAAATGGGATTTAGCAGAAAATTGAAGACATTATTCACCGTAACACATTATCAATTACCTTCATATCAATTACAATAACCTTACATTAGAAGAAGGGCCAGGAGACTATCTTCAGCCCCCAGCCTGAATAGTAATTGCACTACCCCTATGGATGGGGTGTGTGTGTGTGTGTGTGTGTGTGTGTGTGTGTGAGAGGGTGGGGGGCACCACAGGGTTGTGCAGGGGTTCTGGCAGCTCCCACTGCTCGTGGGGGAGAGGATAATAATGGCTTAGGGTAGTTTTCCCTCCCCTCCTTGCAGTCACCTCATGGAAGGTTTTTCTCTGTCCTGTTTGTGTGGTCTAATAGCTCGAAGGGCAGCTGATGTGGCTCCTTCCAAGAAATTCTGCTTGGCTTGTCATTTGGGAAGTTCAGAGTCTCTGTGCAAAGACTGCTGTTTCGCACTAGTGTTCTCTGCTTTCCTCTTCCCCCTTTCAGCCATTTCAGCCAAGCTGCTCAGTTTATTAATGCTGGTATGCAATCCGAGGTCCCTTTCTGTAGGACGTGGGTTTCTTGGTATAGTGATCTGGCTCCCTCCCACCCTGTGCAGGAGGTGGGAGCTGCTCCTTCTGCCAGACCCAGATGGGGTACCAGCTCGTGTTTCCTGTAAACACTCACAGAGAGGTCACACAAGGCCTTGGATGGGATACAGAGATGAACCTACCAAAAAGAATTAAAAAAAAAAAAACCAAAAAAACTCCCTCTCCTTTTCTCCAGGGATGGTGGAAGGTGTCTTAGGGAGGAGCAGTGCCAAGGCTGCTTCAGCAGGCTGGTAGCATGAAGGTAGCTCTAAGGACATCTTGTTGCCTGTGGCTGTCTCTAGTTGCCAGCTGGGATAGCCCTTGGAGCTGGTGGTAGGTCAGTGCTTCTGACTGTAGCTGGCTAATGCTTCTGGCTTGCCATGATGTCATTCTGAAATTCCACCTCCTGGATCTGGGCTTGATCCAACTCACCCAAGTATTTACACATGCAACACCCAGATCTAGCTGTCGTGGTCCCATTCTCTGCTGCAATCCAAACAGGTTTCACTGCCACAGTGTCCTGGCCTATGTGCTAATGTGTGTGTGGAAGACAAGCATTTGGACATATCAGGGCACTTATGAGTTAAACTGTTGGTGACACTCCCTCCAGCCTCCCCCCTTTCCCAAATATGCAGTGGAGTGTCCAGTGGGTTAGTGCAGAGAGGACTAATTGCTATTAAAAGGCTTTAATCTGGGAGATTAGTGCTGGCTCCAGGCGGTGTTTGCACACGAAGGAGACGTTTCCGATGAGATGAACTAGAATTCGTCCCTGCTGTTTTGTTGATAGAAAATCATCTTCCCCTTGGTTTTTTCTCTTTATCTCTGTCTCTCTTGCTTTCTTGCTCTCTCTGATCATTTGCCTTTGCCTCTTCCTTGAAGCTGAGCTGAGGGCTTTATTATTTTTTAGAGTAGCAGTCCTCTTTGACCTTTGGGGTCAGTTGTCTTTGGACATACATACAGACATGCATGCATGTACGCATAGATGTGACCAGAGTTTCCTGCTTTAAAGAGTCCTTCATGAAATAGATTCTGATCAAGAGAAGTAACAGTAATTTCCCCTTGCTTGCTGTTGAGCCTCTTGTGGGTCAGTGAGGGGCCTGCAGAACCCTTCCTATAACATAGGTCAGACCAGTCCCCTTCTCCTGGGGAAAGGCTTGATCCAGGGAGTGTCATGAAGAGGTATTGCAGACTGAACATCTTAAAGATCCCTGTAGAGGTAATTAGCAGGAGGTAATTAAATGATTATATATGGGAAGGTATGGAGCATTACTGGATCTCTGGCATGACCCAGGAAATGTCACTATTGACTTTGAACATTGGATCAACCTCAATGGAAGTTAATTTGATAACATGCCTGATGTGTCCAGAGAGTCTGTCCATGAAGGAGGCACGTTTGATGTGGGAGCACAGAAATCTTTGTGCTACACTTGCTGGAGGAACCAAAAGCAGAGGTGCTTACTATGAATTCACTGTTGTCAGAAATCCAGGAGTATCTCTCAGGTCTGACTGATAGATAACCCCTATCAGATAGATAACTCCTGCTGCTCCTTGTGTCCAGCTGGAATTTTCACGGCATCCTCAGCAAGTTAAGTACCAGTTCCCTTTGAAAAGCACAAAGGAATAAATGGACAGTGTTTACGTGTAACTTGAGTGGAAGGAACTGAAGACATTGTATCCCAAAGAGAAGGATGTGTGAAAACTTGTGGAGAAAAGGAGGGCTTTGGTAGAACCACAAAGTTGCATGGTCCTTCTGGCCTCGAGGGTGGTGAGACAAAAGCCATGAAAAAGAAATGGTAAGAGGGAATGAGTGTCCTCAAATCAAAGAGGCCAAGAACCAAGGGGACAATTGGGCAGGGGGGTGAAAATTAGTTCAGGATTTGGGTCTTCTGTTCAAAGAGGTCAAGGCTTTCCAAGGAGGAAGCGCTTTGTTTGCAAAACGTCACGAATCATTCTGTGCGCTATCTGAACACTAGGGGCTTTGCTCTTTTGCAGGTTGCTGCTGGAAACTTCCATCAGACTGCACCGTGGTTATTTTCACCATAAGTAGGTATTTTTAGGAGGCACTGGGAGCAAAGAAGGGAAAATTAAGTCACCTCTGTATTCCTGGTGGCAGTGTGGCTCTCCAAAGGCGGTTGTGGAGCCTGTTGCTTAGCAAAATGGTGTGGCAGTGTGTTGTTCTGTTTTTCTTTTTTTAAAGCATCTGAATCAGATATGAAGTGTCACAGCATGGGTCCTCTTAGGAAAGCTTTGTAGTGGGCTGGAATTTTGTATAAAGGTATTTATTTCTCTCTCTCCACCCCCCCTGCCCCTGCCTGAAAATCCAAACTGTTACTGTTAGCCAGCAGGAGGGCAGACCTACTGCTCATGTAAATTGCTCTAGTTCCGTTGTTTGCCCTTGTTCCCTCAAGTTTGCAGATGATGCTGGTGTAACCAACATAAGGATCTGGCCTCTAGCATGTGTTTGTCCCATCTGCTGTCCAGCATGTTAATTTTCATGGAAGACACAAACTTGCACGGACTGTGATTTTAAGGAGGGGGCCCTTTTTCTTTTCAAGAGCCAACTGTGAAGCCTCAGGGGCCAGATTCTGAAAGGCAGTCAATGCCAAGATCAGGAGGAGCTGGGAACTTGGGTCCTGGCAATTTCTGGCTTGTGGTCCAATACTGACAAGACCATAGGGAAGGAAGCATGTGTTAGACATTTGTGTAAAAGCAGCGCTGATGTTAAGATTTTTCGATGGCAACATCCTTGGGGGAAGGGCCAGGCTTGCAAAGAAGGACTCAGTTGAAATAAGCCTTGAAAAATCCTCAAGGGGGTTGGAAATTGTGGGACAGGGAGCATATTTCCACTGCAGTTGTCAACCAAAATAAAAATAATTATTTCTTTTTTAAAAAAAAAAAAGCAACAGGTAGGAGAGAAGGGGTCTGTTTCTTTGGCTGATCCTCTTTATCTCTTCTATTTCAATAAGAGCATAAGTATGTCAGGTAATGGTTCAAGTGATTCTTCTTCCCACTATTTGATGCTGCAAATATTTACAAATATTAATAGCCTGGCTTCTTAACATGCCCAGTGATCTTGAAAGTCTTGTGTTTTGGGTGCAAGACTGGAAATACCTGAGATTTTTCTAAATGCTCAGACATGATCTTAAAAAAAACCAAAAAAAAAGGCCAAACCCCAAACCATAAAGGTATTTTGAAAGTGTCCTGAAACTGGGAATTTAGATTCCATCTCAACTATTGTTTACTTTTGTTAACGTTTGTTAGGATACATTTCTTGATCGTTACTGGTCTTATGCAAGTGGCTTATTGTGTGTTTGGGTGGTAGTGTTAGTAAGTCTTCTATTTTTATTGCGTGTTTCATGAAAACTAATGAGTTTCTGAAACTCCCAGCTCTTAGAATTAGGTGAGCATATGACAATGTCAGCTGTCAGTTCAGTTTGTTTTCTTTTCAATGTTTCTATGTCCAAGGTAGTCATTAAATCAGAATAAATAGCCTGAGAGCATATTAGAAGCTTAAAATTCAGAAGGTACTCAGGATCTATGATATTATAAAGTATTTTAATGGATTTCAGTGAACCTTCTGGTTTTAGCAGATATGGCACACCATTTTTGAATGGCTTATTGTTGGAAATGTCACAGATAGGCTTCTGGTCACTTCCAAATACTCATGGAAACTGATCTTTTATTGTATTCACCTCACTGCGTGATTGGAGCCCCAGGGGTCTGCATCTAGGGCACTTGGAAGGAGTTGGCCGCTTGGCATTTGGAGAAGTGTTTAGAGCTCTCCATGTGCTGAGCCTCTTCAACCAGAGTGGTAAAACTTCCACTTGACTGCAGAGGAATTTGAGTCATGTCCCACATCCAGAAGGGCAGGTCCAATCATGTACATGACTTGCACAGGAGTACCCCTCAAAAACATGGGAGAGCATGTTTTTGGGGAGGGGACTGCACTGATATGTAGAGAAAGCGGGAGAGATGGTGAATGGTGCAGGACCACACTGGGGACAAGAGACTTAGAAGGGGCATGTGAGAGATCTGTAAAGGACCATTGTGGGAGGCAGATACCAAAAAAAGAAAGACTCTGACACAGGCATTGGAATTGGAAAGCTCCATGGACACAAGCCAGCAGGGAGCTCACTCAGCAACTAACTAATCCCTTTTCTCCGAGCTGGAGCTAACCAAGGATGGAGCTTGCCCCTTTTAGCCTGCCAGTGGCTTTAGAAATTTTAAGGAAACCCAGATTAAACCTGGCCCCTGATGGGTGTTCTGCCTTCCCAAATCCAATTAGCCAATCGTGACTTTTCACTTAACTGCAATGACTTCAATTGGATCAGGATAACAACAGGAAGGATAGAATATTACAGGAATTTACTTAGCATGCAGGGTGGAGCCTTGCAGCTGGGATCATTGTTATCTCTAGAACAGGCTGTAGAGTTCATCAGAGGTGTAAAAACTCCATGAACAGTCCACAATATTATGTATGGAGTTTTCATCTTTTAAGCTACAGGCATCCATGGGGAAAGCTGTAACAGGTGGGGTGGCCCAGCCTGCTGTTCCCCTCTGTGTGTCCTCTAGCCAACAAAATTTGACTGCGTGCAATACCCCCTTTGCACTTGGTGGTGTGAAGGGGCTTTAGGACAAGTGAAAGGCCTGTGAATGGCCTCCAAGTCTTTAAAGTTGAGCACAAGCTTAGAGCTATGCAGAACTGAGGCCTTTGGGCAACGCTTTTCTTTTGGACTGCTATTCAAGAGTGCAGGGGCTGTAGTGAAACACAATAGCTCCAGAATGTGCATTCCTGTCATGTTACTGGACATGGGGTAGCGCCACCAGATGAGCTTTAAAAGCCAAATCCCAGGGTATCAAGACAACAATGACAATGCATTAGCACCAGCACAAGACTTGGCATTGACAGAGGTGATCTAGCAACGCTACTAATAAGATATAAACTTCTTCTAAACAGCTGTGTTGTTGGGTTGCTCACCGGGATGTGGGAAAGTGGGGACATGGCTGGCATGTCCAGCATTTTTTGAGCTTAATTTGGAATGAGATTTTGGAGACCAAAACATACATAAAAAGATTCCAGGTTAGTGGTTTCTTTTTTCTTCTGCGTTTTACTGGTCATGGTTGGTGATGAGCAGCATATGATGAATACAGCACCAAGCAAAACTTTGAAAATCCGTGAGGAGAAAGACAACTCTTTCCCTGCTTTCTATACAACTTAAGGGACCTCCCTTCTACCACAGCAAGTTTCATCATGCAGGCCACACTCCATGCATGCTGATGCCACTTCATATCCCAGGGATGCCTTGCAGCCTCAGTGAATGTTGATCTGGATTTACACGACATAACAGGGATCAGATTTTTGCCCGCTGGGAGCTGTCAATGAATGCAAAGTGTGACGTAGTGCTTATCTAGCATGCACACGAGGGACCCTGCTGCAAATCAGGAATGACTTCACTAAATCCAGTGGAGCTGAACAACCATAAATGAGCAGAATGAGGCCCACGCATTATCCCAGGCTAGCATGCTATCTTTAGCAGGCCCTAATGAATTCAGCTGCAGCATGTAGTCATTAATCCCAGTGGAAAGAGCAGCTCACCATTACACAACCTGGGATTTCAAGAGTTTGCTATTAATGCACCAGGCTGCTGTCCTAATGCAGAACCCTCCATGGCTCCAGGCCTGGGGGAAATGCACATTACCCTGCACCCAGCCAAAATCTCATCAAGGCTCTTTCAGCACCTTCCAGTCTGGGTAAGCAGAAGGGCTAAGAAGGGAGGAAAGGCCAGGGTAATAGATGGCACACGGGGCCCTGAAATTGTTTATGATGCAAGTATGTTTAAAAGCACCGCATTGCCTCCTCTGGGAAAAGGAGCTTAAAATTGAAGTCTAATGATAACAAATGATTGTTAATGAGTTGTCTAAACATAATAGATGGAAAGAATTAAAAGCCTAGAATAAACAGGGTTTCATTAAAGCACAATAAAGAAACAACACAAATTTCATATCTTAGAATAAATGGGCCCTTGTGGTCTTGCTGGGAGAGGAGGGCACTGAGGTGGGTGCATGGGCCAGGGAGCTAAGTCCTCTCCTGTGCAGATGCTCTCTCTGGGTGAAGGGCTCTGGTAGCCGCGCAGCACTTGCTGGCAGGAGCAGCTTTGCGGTGGCTGCTTAGTGCTCCACTTGTCCACGTCTTACGCACATGCCCGACCTGGAGCACAGGAGGAATTCACTGTTCCACCAGCACTCGTCAGGTGCTTGAAAGCAGGGGCTTGTTCAAGTGTCCTGCTTAAGCACCTCTCAGTGCTGTCAACACTGTGAGATGGAGAGGGAGACAGGTTTTGTTCAGAGGTGTTTACAGCTAGGGGCTGGCTGAGTCTGGCACTGGAAACCTCCATGACTGCAATTCAGGCAGTCCATGTAGCCCTTCCTTACAGCAACAAATAATGGTTTCAGGGTCCACAAGACCCCCTGGGGACCTTGGGCTGTTCCTAAGTGAGTCTGCAAAAGTTACTGAGAAAGGCAAGTTCCAACCAGCTGTACAACAATCTACAGATTGTTTTTTAAGACCTTCAGAGGCTGATCTTTTTTTTTAAGAGCCCACAGATAAAATTAAAGTTGAAAATTACCCCCCTAGAAAAGTGTACTACTGAGAATGTGAAATTCTGCAGAGGTTTCACAAATGGTTCATCCGAGTGTTAGATGCCAAAAGCACACACCATATTTCATCTCAGTGTGTGTCAGATGGCATATTGTGGATAGATTTTAGACCAAGATTTTATTAAGGACATATGAAGAGATGATTGATAATTCCTTGGTGGGTTTGTTTCCTACATTTGACATGGAGGCATTATTTTTGTTATTTGTGTGTGGTGGGAAACTTTGAAATTTCAAAGTTGTTTTCAGGCTTTAGGACAGACCTCTACTTCAGGTTTCCTTTTAAATCATCCTCTAGACAGTATTCTGCAAGCCTCTTTTAGACTCTGGGAGTCTGATTTAGCTTTTAGAATTTTTCATTTAAAGGAAATGCAGGGCAATAGACAAAAACTGAAAAGATGTGGCAAAAAGCATGTCAAGATTTCCTCAGGAAATACTGCTTTTTTTAAAAAAATTTATTTTAAAAGGCCCTGTTTTTCTCTAGGAATTAAAAAAAAAATTAAAAATCTCAAGACTCTTCCCCTAAGCCCCCCCCATTTTCTGTTTGTTGGCTTGGAGGTCTTGTTTGTGTTTCAGGAAGGATTGCACGTTCAGCAGAGTGTACGTGAGAGCAGGAGTTTTTGCTGTGGTGATGTGTCTGTGTTTCGGAGTGTGTCCATGTCCAAGTGTAATGTACTTGTTTTTACTGATGCTCTTTATGATGGGTGGATTGCAGATCTGACAGGTTCTTTCTGTGTGTTTGCAAAGCTGCATAGGGCTCGGCACTAGAAGACCGCAGTCCTGACAGAAACCCTAGAACGACTCTAACATTCAGCTGGGGATGGTTCCTGCCCTCTTTATTCATGTGAATTTGTACTTTACCCAGTGACTGGTTTGCCTGAAGCAGCTGGGAATACTTGTGAACTGTGCAACACAAATGCAGGACAAACAAGGCTTGAAAAATCCAGGCAAGAATTAGAGCTGTGCAGTGTTAGAGCTCAGCAGTGTTTCCCAATGGGAAAATGGCTTTCTTGTGACACAGGGTGTCTATCTTTTACTTGATCAAAAATTGAACTTTTTTTTTTTTAAAGATGCTATTTGGAAGTTTCTGTTGAAACTGGAAAATGATCAAGTTTTCAATATGGATTTAGGGTGTTGCTTAACATTTTTATTAGTAAGAATTAGCACTAGTGTTATTGTTGCTACCCTTTTGTTAGTAGTATTAATACAGGTATCTGCCTGTACACTTAGGCTTAATGTAGCGCAGTCTGCTTTTCTGAGGGCATTTGGTCCTAGAGCTGGGCATGTGAGAATTTGGGGTCCTGCTGTACCTGTGACATTGCCAGTGCTAAATACAGATGTGCAAAGACACTGAAAGAGTTGGGGTGAACCTCTAGCCATATTTGCATTGAACTCTGTATGTGACCGTGTGGGGAAAAGGCACATCCATGTGGATACATTGCTAGTCCTTTGCGGAGAGGAGGTCTGGAAGGTGGCAGACCTGCTCCTTGGCAGCTGCTGAAGTTTCTAGCACAGCAAGAGAAGAGGAAAATCTTCCAAATGCTTCTTGTGCAGCTGAATGACATAAAAATGTCGGCTGGGGGTTCACACCTGAGCCCTGTTGAACCACATTCTGACTGGCTGTAGTAAGGGGTATCACAAATGGCAGCCTGAGACCTGATTTGGGGAGTCTGATGCCTGGCATCATGGACAAGCAAAATCCATTCCATGATCTCATACACAGGAATGTATGAATCCACCTGGATGTCTGTGTTTATTGAGCCTGCATCCACAGGAGTGTGCCGTGCTGGCTGAGCAGTGCATGTCACACCTCAAGGGTCTGCACTTGTGTGTGTTAATCAGACCGGGTGGATTTGTCTGGGCGTACCCACGGTGTGTTGTGCTTAAAGCAGTGCGGGTGCAAGCGGTGTTGTTCATTAAATGGCTGGTGTGCAGGTCTGGGAGAATCATAGAATCACAGAATGGTTGAGGTGGGAAGGGACCTCTGGAAGTCATCTTGTCCAACGCTCCTGCTCAAGCAGGGCCACCCGGAGACAGTTGCCTAGGACCATGTCTAGGCATCCCTGCTGGTCTCCCTGGCTGTGGGTGCAACCACAAGGAACGTTATAAGGCTTAGTTAGGCAGCACTGGCCCTGTCAGTAAATCATTGTGCAGTTCAGGCTTTTTTTTCCCTTGGATTGGACTCCATAGAGAATCAGACAGACTGTGCTGAGCTGGTCCCGTCTGCACCCAACCTGGACAGCAGCTTTATCTTGCCTTGTAAAACTGCAGAGCTCTGTGACAAAAGAGTTAATCTCTGCCTTTGTTTCTCTTCCTCTCTCTGTTCTCTTGCAGAGGGACTGAAAGGCAAGATGAGAGCAGATCCATCAGTGTCAGCTGCTTTCAGCACATCAGCACTTTTGGGGGGTTTATTGGGGACTAGCCCATCAGCAGTGCTTCCAAACTGCAAACACGCCACAGACAGGCCCCTCCTCCTGCGCAGCAGCCAGGCTGCCTGGGGAAGAAATGCTGGGACCCCAGTGCCACTGGCCAGGAGCTGGGTGATAAATGACTGTGTGAGGCATCTCCATGGCTAGTGAAGTCCAGAGGGTAGGCCAGAGCCAAGCTCCTGGGGAGGCAGCAATGAAACCATATTAATTTCTGGGCATGTGTCCATGTGTGTCTGTGTGTCTGTACTGTCTGAAATAATACACTTGACACAAAGACACGTGCTTCACTTCCAACACACAGAGTAACATGGAAGAGGGGTGAAAGAGAGAAAACAATCTGCTTGACAGATTAATGAAGCAGTTCATAATAGCAATGTATATTATAACCTTAGAAACAGCTTGTAAATACCCAGTTGCTTTACATGTATAAACATAATTCCATGCCTAGGTCTGCGTATATTTGCCTATATATGAAATGTATGTACCTGTGTATATGCATCTCTAAAAGGTGCAGGAATGTGAAATCAATGCTCTGCAGTGGAATCAAAGAATAAACGGGAGCTGGAAAAAATTAAGCTTCATTAGCCTAGCAGCCATATATATTCCCTGCCTTTTTATTTTATACCTAGGCCTGGAAGACTTCCAAAGCAGTGGAGGGACTCAGGAGCACACATCTCACCGACGTGCACTCCTAAGCCCTCTTGGTACTCTTGAAAACTCCACCTGTGTTTTTTTTTTTTTTTTGTTTTTTTTTTTTTTAATCCCAGGGTCTTGGGCAGAGAAGCCTCAGCCCATCCATGCAAGGCTGGGAAGTCACGTTAGCATGAGGAGAGTGGAGTTTGAACCCATATCTAATCCAGGATTTTGACTAATTCCTCATCACATTGGTATGTCACTCTTCGAAAAGCGAGATGTATCTTTTACTAGGCAGATATTTGGATGTCTTTGTTTGCTTCTGTATTGTATATATCCGTGGGAATTTCCTGATGTACTCTGGACTCGGGCAATGACTTACACAACAATCCTTTCTCTCTTTTGTGGGACCTATTAGCAAATACAGATAGCAACATACTGAGTTCTTGTGGATGGGCAACAACCCCGGGAGCTGAAAAGGCAAGTTCAGCATGACTAAGGGCCTTTAGCTTTTCATTTCATGACTCTGCTTTTACTTGTAAGCCTCAATTTTACAGTAAGATAATTCCCCTGAGTTCTTTTCCTAGCTTCTCTTAGAAAAAAAGAAGATTAAGAGATTTCTCATATGTACAAAGGAGTGTTAAGTTTGCCAGTTCCCAGTAAAAGCCAAACGGTATTTCTAAGCATCATGACTGTGGAAGAAAAAATTCAAAGATCCAAGTGTACTGGAAAGGATCAGAACCAGAAGGTTCATAGAACCCAACCTACACAACAGAAAGTTGACTTTATCCCATCTGAAGTTTGGTTCAGACTTGAACTCTTGCAAAAATCCTCAGCAAATTCCCCTCCAAGAGTATACAGTTAAGTTCCTGGCCTCAGGTCTTCTGGAAAGAGTTGTGCCAGATATTTTCTTCCTTGATGTGAATTCCAAGATAAAAGCACTTAAGAGGTGGAATGTGTGCAGAGATTGCTGATGTGACGTGTGGCACCATGCAAAGAGTATAGATACACATGTGTATCTTGGACAATGTGCAAATGACTGTACCTGTGACTTTCTAGCCACACGTGCTTGTACTTTTGCTACAGCAGCAAGGGATCCTTTTGTTATAAGGTAACTAGCACTGTCTTGGTCTAGCTCTTGACGAGCTTGTGATCTGAGGAGCTTACAGGCAAAACAGTCAAGCCAAGTATTTCTGTGTTAATCTTACAGCTGTAGAACAGAGGTGACTTGTCCCTGATCACGTGCAAAGCTGAAGGCTGAGCTGGGAATGGGACTCAGATGTCCAGCATGGTAAGCTCGTTCTTTCTGTTTCTGTCTAGACTGGTCAACTACGCTAAAGCAGCACCGACTGAACATTTGCACAGAAGCAAACAGCTGTGTATCTCAGTCTTTAGGGACGTCATAACTCTGTAACTGGGAATACTCTGGGTTTGGGAGCAATTCGAACCACTGTCTAAGAATACTGTTGTGCCTAGCATCCCCTGTCCTTCTCTAAGCTCCCTCTTCCTCTGTCCTGTAGGATTAGGGTCTGTAGTTCCTCTCCACAAGCATTTTAACCCTCCTCTGTAAGATGGAGGAGAACAAGCTGACTTCAGCCTGGATGGGAGGAGATTAGGGATGCTAGAAGTTTGATTTGTAGCCTGGAGAATTCATGTCCTTGCATCAGCGACTTGCCCTTAATTCTCCACCAGGGAGGACTGTCAGGTTTGAGCAGACTGATGCTGTTTGTGCAACTGTCTCCCCTGCCCCAGAGACCAGAGTGAGGGGTGGGTGTTGGGGGGCAATTGATTTCATGTGGGAGCAGTAGGTTGAGGGATGGGAGCTGGCAAGGTCTCTGTCTATGGTGGTAAGGAGGAGAGGGCTATGCAGAGCCGCTCAACTGTTTTCTACCATCCAGGCCAGCCAGCCAGATCCGGGAGGCCTTCCCAATCAGCACAGCAAGCTCAGCTTTGCTGCTGTCAGCACTGCTGAGAGTAGAAGCTGGGGATGGGTGAATCCAAATATCCGGATTGCATGGATATTGGCTGGAAATGTTCCACCATATCCGGGTGGCTGCCTTTGTGTGATATTCATGCTCATCAGAAAATTAATTATTCCATTCACCAGGCTCTCTGAGCTGGGAGGATTACCTCTCAGTACCTGCAGCTCCTCCTGGGGGTGGTGTGTGTGTGTGAGCATGTCTGTCTGCATGCCTGCTTATTGAAAGGGTGTGTATGTTGTGGACGTATATGTATACAGACAGCAAGAGATTGTATATGACTGTAGGTACAGAAAAGGAGTTGCACGAGTGATACAGAAATAAGGGAGACGCCTTACTCTGTGTGTCTTTGAGAGAGGGTGCCCTTGGGGATACTGAGTGGCTTTGTCTGCATATGAGAGAGAGGAATATTTTCCTCCAGGTAAGGTGAGCTGTGTGCAGGGAGCAGAGGGTGCAGCACCTGGGTAGGTGGCAACGTGTTCCTTGTCTTTGCCTTCATGTGTGTGAGGGGCATACACATGGCCAAGGCTGCTTACCCATGCTTTTTAGATCTGCCTTCGGAAAGGTTGATGTGTGTTTGATGCAAGCCTAATCTGCCTGTGTTTTCCTGTATACTTGTGCTGAGAACAGGGAAAAAGTTCACTTGTATACACTGAGTATTGAAAACCTGCATATGTGGTGGAAGATCTTGTGTCAGCTGGAATTGCAGTAGTACCTGTGCTTTTGGATGCATTTGATTTTGACTATGGCTGTCCTAAACACAGCTCCATTTCTTGTCTTCTTGCTTTTACAGCTGATCAACCTCATGTATGTCAGTGGATAACTTACACCAGCAAGTAAGCAGAATCAGGTCTTGTGATATTTAAAAAGAAAACCTTTGCACCCCAGTCTGAAAGTTTTCCTGGGATCCTCAGACTCAGACCCTAAGATCACAGGAGGTCTTATCCCATATGGAGCGGTATGGTCTGTGTATATGGTGGGGTTGGGGTTTTCCAACTGTAGCAGCAAGGAGTGATCTTTCCTGGAAAGCAAAACTACTTAATTGTGGCTTGACTCTGAGAGTGCCCTGATTGGCTCTGCTAGGCAGCACAGCGCTGAGTTTCAGGCTCGGGGTATTCTTGGAAATTTGTATTATTAATTGAAAGCTTATTAATGGCAAACGCAGGATGACATTTTACATGGTTTAGTTATGTTCTGTGAGTCATTGGTACAATGCAGCCTCAGCCACAAGGCAAGGAAGCTCCTGCCGTAACTGATAACAGAGAAGCAATAACAGCTGAGTTCCCACTAACTGGTCCTGGGGCGACAGGGACAGCCCTTGCAAATATCTTATCATCTCCTCTCTGGTGGTCGCTCATCCTGGGCTTAAAGAAGCCTCAGAGGGAGGCAGACTTACTCACTGAGGTAATAGGCATTCTGGTTTATCATCAGTGGGCTCGAGAACTTTGACTTCTCTGAATGTCTGGCATTGCCCTTAAAAATAAAAAGGCCTTGAAGTGAGGGAACTGCTGACTTCACACTGGAAGTTAGTAGCCCCATGTCTAGAGCAGGAGACATGATGTCGCTCTAGATAATGAAACTTTGGGTGCTGGACTGTGGCTGGGCTCTCTGGAATAATGCTTGAGTCCCATTCTTCCATATTTGAGATGTAGGTCAAGTCTGGGTCTGGTTTATGCCGTAGGGGGGAAAGCATATGTCTTTGGAAGAGAATTGACTATTGCTCCTAATATCCTGCAAAAAAAAGTCCTTTTCCTCTGCCCAGCTTCATAAATGGTCAGTGTCATACATCTAAAAATCAAAATGAGATTCCTGTTGAAACAAGAACAGAACAAATGTCTTAGATTCTTAACATATTTTTAAACAAAGTGGCATTGTCCCATCATTGTGTGGACATGGCTGCTGTGTCCACCGAGTCCATGAAGGGTAGGTACATCATCTTTAAGCAGATTTCTGAAGACCATCAACCAGAGTTGTGTTTGTCTTTCTTACAGCTATAGGCATGGGCAAAGCAGGCATACTGCTAGGAGAGGCAGTTCTGTAAGCCATGGCCATGGTTCTGCAGCCTCTTTTGTCTGGGAAGAAACGCAGGTTGTACAAAACCCCCAAATATCTCCATCAATCCTCCTAGTACCCTCTTCCCCACTGCTATGTGTGCATCTTATCCTGTCTGCCAGAACTCCCTGGGTCTTTGAGGGACAGATGCATTGAGGGTACTTGAACTCAGTGTTGTCAGAGGTGATGTTTGCTCATGTTGCTGAGGTTCCTCAGGGAGGCACTCACTCTTCACAAGCTCTGCTTTGGCCCTCAGAAAGGGAGGCAAAAGTCTGGAGACTTTTCTTTCCAAAGCTTGGCCTTGGGTTGGGAAATCCGCCCTCTGGGATGGAAGACGCAAGGGGGGTGGTGGGAAGCCACCCACCATCTGGATCTTTAGAAATAGTATCCCCCCGCTTCACAAGGGAAAGCTCAGTTGTGGGTGCCACCTAGGCTCTTCCTTCTCTGGGACAGCCAAGAGGGGCTTACAGAGGTAAGCATCTGCACAGACTGATGGGAACTTTCCTTGAGGACCTCTGCAGATCTGGTAGATCTGTAGATCTGTGGGACAGACGTGGTCTGTCACCCATATTCAGTGCTGCAGTCCCACTCTGCAGCTATCTTCATCAATGGCTGGAGCTGGGTACAAATTAAGTCCTCTCTGCAACTGTTGAGCACTGTACAGGGGAAGTAGAGCTCCTCTGCAATCCATTGTCCACCAGCAGAATTATTTCCACAAAGGCATTGCAGGCAATGGGAGGAGATTATAGGCCAAGCGCTTAAACTCTTCCACCCTGGTTTAGCAAGAGCCCCACAGCTGTGGATTGTCTGATGCCAGCAAATAAAACAGATGGACGACATGGATGGAGACAGGCCAAGCTGGGATGGAAAGCACAGTGTGCCCTCCTGTCTTAATGGGCTTCTGGAAGATGAAGTAACACAAGCTGGAAAGAGCCTTCAGCTGCAAAGCTCCCTGTGTTGAGGTAATGGGAAATAGGATCTACTGTTTTTTGTGGGGCTTCAGCTGTGGCTGGTGGGATCTTCTCTAATGCTGCAGGAAGAAGGGCGGTGCCCTGGGTGCCTGTAGGAAGGTGGGACATTTCCAGGGTCTACTGGAGAGAATAATCCAGATCTGCAGCTGTAGAGAGCAGTGGGCTTGGGAAGAAGAATCCAGCAGGCATAGTGAGAGGTATCATAGATTGTATGCGTGCTAGAGGATATAACTGCAGTTGCCAGTTCTGGTTAGCAGGTTGCAGGAAGATGAAGCCCACCCAGTCTGCAAAGGACAATGATGGGTCAGTGCTGCTGGGCAACATATGCTGCTTTTGCAAGGGGCCAGAGCTGGTTGTTCCTCCAGCACTTCATGACTATGATTTGTTACCTGGGTGATGGCAAGGCCTAAAACTCAGATCAGGCTCTCACTGTGCTGGGTGCCGTGTACAGAAGTTTAAGAAGAGATTCACATCCAAAACCAGCTTTCTCCTGTGATTAACAGGACATCAATTTATGCATGGGCTGTCACAAGAGGCTTCACCAGCTGTCCACGGTCCCCAGAATCTGGCTTCCTTCAAAATCCAAGGTAAGGCAACCTACCCTCGTCTCTGCATCTCCCCGTTGACCATTTAGACACCCAAGTTTGGTGCTCCCAAATAACAATGCCTCATGGATCTCTTGAGTTTGGAGGCTACAGAAAATGCCCCAGGACTTTGTGTGAATAGAAGACTCACCTGCAATGACACATGGAGTCCATATCAGTGCTGAGAACTTAACTTGGCTCTGTCCTAGTTAAATCCTGTCCTGTCTTATGCCTTACCCCATGACTGGCTTTCCTCCCAATAGACTAGTTGAGATGTTTCAAAAGGTAGGGGCAGTGTGTCTAGCACCAGAGTATGCCTACAGCATGCTTCAGGGTACTTTGAATTGGGGTATTCCAGCTTTACTAGGAGATGAGTCTCTCACCACCATGAAACACAAGTTGCTGGAGCCGGTCTCAAAATAAAGGCTCGAACCTCAGTTCAGTGCCTCTTCAAGCGAGGCCAAGCTGCTTGCAAGTCTGTTTTGGAAGGGATTACTGAACACTCCCCTCAGTGTGCTGGAAAATCACCCCTGCTGGTAACAGGTACTGTCCAGACATATTACATTGTGTTTATGGGGTTCAGTGTGTAGGGGTGGATCCAGGATGTGCTTGCCAGGCTGTTTATGGCTGTGGGGGAGCATGCCCTTTCTAGGTGTGATCCTCACCTCTGCCATTTGTCCTTTCTCTATTCTGCCATCCTTGAAGCAGCCCGGATTGGTTATAGCCCACATGTTACAGTGGCCAACCTGCAAAGAGAGAGCCAGAAAAAGTTAATGTGGAGTTCTGGTCTACTCCCAGGATGCATTTGGGCTGCAGCCCATAATGATATGTATAATTGCGAAGGCCTGCCAAAAAAAGCAGGCTGGATTTAATTGAGTCAACACACTGCTATTAATAATAAAATGGCAGAGACTTTGCTATTAATCACTTGTGCTGGCTTTATCACAGGCAGTCTCGGCTATCTGGCTACCAAACAAGACCTTTAAAAAAAAATGGTGCAGTGGAAAACTTACTAGTGGGAATACACCTGCTAACAAAATAAACCTTGTAAACAAAATGTTCCTTGCAGAAGAATGTACTTTCTGAAGGGGCAGCCTATTTGGGAGGCAAATGGGATTATGTCAAATGCCTGCTTCCTGCAGTAAAAGTCCTCCTTTTATAGGAATAGATCACTGGTGGATGCACTTGGCAAATGGTGCATCTTTGGAAAAGGTTATACTTGATAAAAAGGACTTTGTATGGGGTGGGAATTCAGGGAGAAATGAATCCTTCAAAGGGAAATGTAATTGCTGCAGGAAAATAGCACAGTCCAGAGAAGAATGCATGTTACTAGTAAATGGAAAACACTGTATCTGCTGAGGTACTGAACAAAAAAGGGAAATGCAAAATAAATACCATGCCTGACACCTAAATTGCAGCCCTCCTTGTGGAAGGCTGGATAAACTGTGGTATATTGGGGTGGATGGCTGGATGTGGAGCTCGGTACCCCAAAGTGCATGCTGCCAGCACTGCATGCAGCACCACTGAATGAGTAGGATCTAGTCTCCTGAGAGGCCACCAAGGCATGGAAGTGCCCTCTTCCCTATGACCTGACTTGGCCATGCCATGAGGTGGAGGAAGCGCTTGAATGGGGCTCCAGCCCTTTCACACATGCACCATATTTGCTTACATGAGCTGCTCATGTTCCCTGTGGCCCTCTTGATGGACTGCACCCCGGTGCCTGGGATTAATATTGTTTCCTCATGGCATAAGAGCATGCTGCATTTTTAAAAGCCGCTCCCAGCTGAGGTTGTTATTGTAGGAAACACAGTAATGGCAGTCTTCACTTTTGCTTCTGAGTAGAGCTGCTTGCCATGACTATGTCTGGGAAGGGGCCATGCTGCAAAAAGGTCTGAAACCCAGGAGAAAGGAACTAGGCTTGAAAACAGTGCTTCTGAGCAGGGAACACGATGTGTCTGTAGGCAGAGCCAAAGAATACAGAGCAGGTAGAAAACAAACAAAACAGATACATTATGTGGCTTTTAGTGTAAGAGGTTGTGAGGCTTAAAAAAATTACTCTTCCAGAAGACAGTTGGAAGGGGAGAATCCTCTTCCTTTGGACTGCTAAAGGACAGGATCTTTTCTTCTCTTGCAAGTTTTCCTGCACAAAGGGATACCTTTTCTGTGCACCAATGCAAAAAATCTGTGTGTATCTTGAACCAAATAGTCAAACAAAATAAATGATTTAACAGGCTGAAAGGCCTCTTTCTCTCTGCTATGAATTAACAAGGTCTGTAAATTAATGCAAATGTTATCCCTCAGAAAGAAAGAGAAAAAAGAAAAGAGAGAAAGCAACAACAAAAAAATCCCAGGAAAAAAAATTATCCACTTCCTGCTGTTTTCCTTTCCTCCCCATAAAGTGAGTGTCTTATCCTCAGAGAAATTCACTTCATTGTTAGAAATAGCCGAAATTGGCTTGCAACTAGTAAAGATGCCAAGAATTTGCACCTTGCTCTGTGACCTAAAGCAAAAATGACATGAACATTGACAAATTTGACAAGGAAATTTGTGCAAAAAACAACTTCTATTTGGCTAGCCAAGCAGCAAATATGTCGGATGATATGCTTTATTAAGCAATCCATTTTTCAGCAATAGCTGCACCATCTGCAAAGGTTAGTGTGCATCAGGCTTTCCACAGAATTTCATCTGCGTCTGCAGCTAGGTGCAACACACGACCACATTTTTCATGTACATACAATTTTGGATGCAAATAGAATACTTGATGAAAGAGGTGACCTTCCGGACTGACTTCCCCCATGCAGTAAAGTCACAGGCACAGAAGCTGCTGAGAGAAACATATCTCTGCCTAGAGGGAGGGGGGGAGCAGGAGGGAGGAAGGTGGGGGGGAAAGAGCGAAATAAAAAGAGGAGAAAACTTCAGAAAAAAGTGTTTCTGAAAGAAATGGTTTGGCACATTGCATAGCAGAGACTCTGCACTTGTACCAGTCAAAGGGGAATGGAAACTGTCGTGGTGGGTAGCTGCAGTTTTCTTCTGGATGGTATCCATCTCTCCATCTTCTAGTTATTCTCTTGTTATCTTGCGTAGTTCCTGCTACTACACTGTCTAAACGTCCTTGTCTTTCATTGCTCCCTCTGTCATGGTTTGTATTCCAGACTTGTCATCTCTTAGGGATGGGCCATTTGCCCTCTTACTACTATGGCCCCTGCCTAGGGCTGCTGGATATCCTTCCAAATATCCTTGGCTGTATAGGATGTATTTTCTAAATGCAAGGAGGGAACTGTTGCTTTCAAATATTAGTTGGACATACCTATTTTCTGCCCTTTTTGTTCTTTTTTCTTTTTTTGTTTTAAAGGCATGATGGTCCTGCTTCTGTATTTTCCTATATTGTTTTCTAGTGGATGGGTATGGTCCTTTCATGTCCTGCCTGCCCTACATTAGGTGGAATCAACTCTTCTCTAGTCCCCAGTCTTCTTCCCCAAGTGTATGCTGTACACATGGCTCCCTACGCCTCATTGATGGTTGCTGGTTATAAATTCATGTTCTCAATCCCTACTCCGCTTAGCTGAAGTTGGATGCCATCCCAGTGCCTTGCAACTGTCCCTGGTCCAGTGGAAAGTTTAATCTGCCAGTTCATGCCGTGTCGTCCTGTGGGGAGAGTTCAGTTCAGTGCAGCTCCACACTGCACAGAGAGAAGCTCATTAGCAGGACATGGTAGTGTCTGATGACACTGTGGTCCAAGAAGGCCTCATTAGGCACAAAATGTTTTCTATGGCTCTCTGAGATTTCCTGGTAACTTAAGGAATTCAGACATAGCTACCGTGGGCGCACAGATGAAACAGGGAGCAGAGATGCATTCTCCAAGGGCCATCTCCCATCTGTGTCTTTTGGAGGAGCAGATATCGGATGAAGCCTTTGACTCCTTTTACGTAG
Source organism: Pandion haliaetus (assembly GCA_013401275.1). NCBI lineage: Eukaryota > Metazoa > Chordata > Aves > Accipitriformes > Pandionidae > Pandion > Pandion haliaetus. The sequence goes on along the minus strand of VYZV01020519.1, from coordinate 487,386 downwards.
CCTTGGATCCTTGCTACAAAGATACAGATGGGCCTGGCTGGGCCTGGCAGGCACGCTCTTCCCTGGTTGGCTGCTAAGTGGTGTTAAGTGATGAATGTTAAACTTAACAAGGGGACTTACAGATTTACGTAAGGATTTTACTGCCTGCCAGGTATAAATGATGGAACAGCTTTGATCTTTAGGGGGATCAGTACTGGAAGTGATTTAAACTAAAGTTAATAAAACTGCTCAAAACTGTACTCTGTAGTCCCACAGGCTGAAGGAGCCCTTGTGGTCACTTGACTGCTCTAAGTAAAAATTGTTCACATTTATGAGGGAGATCAAATCCCACTGGCGTTAACTGTGGTTCCAGCTGAATAATAAATGGTATCTTCCAAGAGTTCTGCAAGTCCTTCTCTACGTGTGCTGCAGGTCCCATAACCTGCTGGAGCTACCAAGCTCTTATCCACAGATACAAAAAAATGTTAAGACTCTTGGTATTTCCATGGGCTTTTCTCGTTCTCTCTCCACTTCATAGTTTCTAAACCAGGTCTGATCCTTTTCCAGTTTTGTAGCATGTCACAAGCTAGTGTTGGTGTTTTTTTATTTTGCCATCAAACAAGACTCTTGGTGTGTTTTTTCTTTGCAATTTGCTGGCCAGCAGTGAAAAGTAAATGCCATAAACTTTAAAATTTAATTGGCTTCATGGTGAGCTTTGCCACCAGTGACCTTTAGAAAGGGGTCATCACATTACAATTTTTATGAATGATCCTGTAATGTCTTCTTCCATCGCAATGCATCTTAAGAAAGTTGCCCACAAAGGTGAAAATTCTCATTCCTAATGGAGGGTCTATTTTCTATCTCCCAGGAATCTCAGCTGCCCCCTATAATATAATCACGGGTATTTCTATTGGGCATTTCCATAATGTCCCAAGATGAAATAGTGTGGGCTGCGGTGGGCAGGGTGCTTGGACGCTGATGCAAACAGCACTTGTGTAACCTGCTCTGATTCAGGTGAAGAAGTGTCTCTTTTGTAACTATTGGAGAAGTTGATGGGATTTACTGGCATCCCTGTATCAGCCCAGCTCACTAGGTTTACAAGTGAGATCAAATTCCATCAGTTACTTGTGTTCACAGCTATGAAGCAAACAGGCCTTTCCTGCGTGCCAGGGGGTCATACTGTCAACCGGAGTCACCAGGCTCTCCCTCCACAGGCACACACAAATGGAAGTCATCCTGCTATTGCTACAGGGTTTTCTAATTCTCCTGCCATTTCCTAGAAACTCTTTAACAACTACCAGAATGCCTTCTGTCTGCTTGGTAACAAAACAAGTAGCCTTTCACGGGCCTCTCTAGAAATCAATGATTGGCAGCCACTGAAATTGAATTAGCAGTAACTCACCACTGTTAGAAAAAATACTTTTTTGTTTTTTATTTCAGCCCAGTGCACTCTTAGTGATGAAACTCCGCAGCACAATGATTTGATGAGGCCGTGATCTTGGAAAGATACAAAAAGAGATGGGCTGTTTCAGGCAGATCACGAAGAAATCCTGAATTATAAAGGTATAGTCAAGTCTTGGATGGGTTTTGCTCTGCAGAGGAGCCAGCTGGAAACTGCCAGTGATTGGGAGGAAGTTCCATGAAAATCTTGTTACTTGTACCTTGTTATATAATTACCTCTTGCAGAGTTTCGGTTTTTTTTCCTGAATTACAGTCACTGTTGGAGACAGGTTATGGGCTTAGACAGACCACTGGCTGGACAGCCTGGTATTTCCTGCATTCTTACTTGCACGGATCCTCTAACAACTTTGCTGCCTGGCTTTGTCCTGCTATTGTGTCTCACTGTGAGGATGCTCTATGTCTGAGATTGTTGTGGGATTTCTGCAGACAGCTTCTAGTGGTATCTTCAGAGCCCCCCCGATATGCTCCTCGCACTCCTGTAGCATTTTCTAAATCCCCTGGGGTCTGAGGGTCATCTCTTGCTTTACATGGGATAAGTTGATAATGACACAAAGAAATCAGTCATGATGAAATGGCTCCATTTTTATTACAATGAGAGGGCATTTTGGATCCGTGTTTCTGTCGTGGTGTCTCAGGAGCTGTCCTTACACCACAGTGGTGTTTTGGCAAAGATTTCCAACGGTATATTGAAGTCTCCTATCCCATCCCATAAACTTGATGCTAGACTCAGCAAACTGTTTTCAGAGATTATCTGTGTGTTTCCAGAGAAATTCTTCACTTTGCATCTTGTAGAAGCCTGTCTGTTCACTATGGCTGGACTTTTGTGGGGCCACAACTGTTGTGTTAGAGAATGAGAGGAGCGATACACCTACTAGATGATCTGCTGTGGCTGGAATTTGTTCCTTACCCACTCGTCAGTGTGGATGAAGAAGTAGTTTGGGAAGCATCACTAGATTTATGGTCATTTGCTTGTGGCTCCTAATGTCTGTCTTTCCTTGTGGCTCCTAATGTCTGTCTTTCCTTGTACTACCTCATCTGTCTAAGGGCTAGTTTCCAGTGGCTTTCTTACTCCCTTGAAAAAGATGCCGTGTGTCCCTGGAAGTCTGGGGAAATCAGGCACATCATACCCTGAGACTCCTTTGAACCCAAGTCTCTGTGCTCAGCTTGTTTCTGCTGCCTGGTATCTTGCCCATGCTGCAGCGTGGCATTAGAGCACTAAAGTACTCAGACAGGATAAATCAATGGGTGTCTGCTGATTTACACCACTGGAAGACTGGGCCCAGGCCAGATAGAGAGCAGAGAATCCTCCAACAGAGTCTCTTAAAAAGAAACCACAGGCAGGTATTTCAGCCCAGTTAGCTGGGCATTCAATTATGGCTTTGCTACAGAGTAAAACCAGTTTTTCCAAAGGACACCGGTAGCAGCCTCTTAAAAAAGGAGTTGTGGCCCCTCCCCAGTGACCTTTCCTTGTCAAATGCTACATGCTGTGATGTTCCTACACAATAGAGAACACTCTGGTCTCTGTGTACTTGGCAAAGGAAGAAATGGCTTTTTTAATCTCATTGCATGAATTATTGGCAAAACGTTTGAAGTGGCTCCAAGATTTCTCTCTGACTGACTTGCATTTTCTCAGGAGATTTGTGTAGTTTGGGAGTTTGGAACGTGTAACTGAGTAACTCGGAGAAAGTGTTTGCTACCTTTTGAAAGGCTGCTGTGTCCTTGCAAAAAAAACACTTCATCTGCTGCATCAACATCCCTTTGCAGAGGACAAGTCTTGTTGGGTGTGACATGATGTGTCCCCTTGAAGGATACTCACCCCTTCTGCTGCCCCGCCTGGCCCTTGGTGTGGGTATTACGTAGAGGCAGTGCCTCCTGCGGACAGCGCTGCGGCATCGCCCCCAGCCAAGCCGTGGACATGGGAGCTGGGCTCTGCCGTGCCAGGCCTTGGGCAAACATAAGTGTGTGCCAATGCTTGCCCTGAATAGTCTACAGAGACGGGGCATGGAAACACAGGCAGCAGCGTGGGGTCGTGTGTTGAGGAAGTGCCAGAACCGGGATTAAGACCTGTGCTCCTGCCGCTGCAGCCTCGTCAGCCCTCAGGTATGGGGAGGTCCACCTTGTGTTGGTAGCCTGCCCCTTTCTCTTTGTGTACCGCTGACCTGGGCTCCCTGGTGTGGCTCTGCCATGGGCCAGGTATTGCTCCAGGGATCCAGTGCAGACCACATCCATCCCCTTCGCCGGAGCATCCCTCTGGCTTCCTGCTGACCATGGTGAGCAAAGGGTTGTCACCTCCCAGGGATGGCCACCTACCTTCCTTCAGTGCTAGCCTTTTTTTGCAAGATCAAAGCAGAGGGAGTGTGCCAGAACCTGCCAAACTGCTGCTGGGGAGACTGACGGGGAGTGACAGAGCCTGAAACTGTCTGGCAGATTGTTTGTTTAATGGGGGAAAATGTTTTCCTGACACTGTAGAGCACTTTGAATCGCAAACGATGTCAATAACACACATTCACCTGTTCCTACCACGGAGTTGTTCTCCCTCCTACGCTGTCCCTTTAGTAGGAGACTCCATTAGTGCCCAGACCGCCGCCAGCCAAATGCCGTGAGTGTGTGGCTGATTTGCCAATCAGAGCTGGCAGCGCGAGAGTGACCATGCCGCAGGGGCAGTGATCCCTGCAGAGCCGCCGGGGCGGCAGCTCCAGGAGAAGAGGAGAGGGGATCACAATGGCTTCATTCTTCACCGCGCTCCCCCCGGGCCCTCCAGCCTGCCCCGGCGGTCGGCCCGGCCTCAAAGTCCTCCCTTCAACTTCGATTCCCTGGGCCTGCAAAGTGGAAAATGAATTGGATCCGAGCCATGTGCTACCCTGCTGTCACCTGGTGTCACTTTTATTTTTCAGGCTGAAA